>JAOPUD010000117.1:20227142-20240365 GCA_027122715.1 Trisopterus minutus
TGTGTGTGTGTGTGTGTGTGTGGGTGTGTGTGTGTGTGTGTGTGTGTGTGTGTGTGTGTGTGTGTGTGTGTGTGTGTAGCTGGGGGGCTGGGGGCAAACATGGCGCCGCCTCTCGCGGGTCCTCCCTCTCTATAAAGCACTCCGACGCAGCGGCTTCCTCCACACACACCGCCGACGAAACGTCCTTCCTCCCGCTCTCATTGGGCAGTTCCCCCACGGTGGATGTCGGCGCCCCCCCGAAACTAATAACTGTAACCCTTGCCCAGTCTTCAGGTTTTCGAACTCTCTTTTTTCCTCTTCTTATTCAGAGTTAAGTGACAGAAACACGGCACGGTGGAACTATCCTCGCCCTGGAGCGCCGAGGCGAGAAGTAACGCAGTTTTACGCGTGATCGCCTCGACCGGGTGCGCCCATTGTTTAAAGTGCTTTGCGCGCAGAACGTGGTTATGGTTTTGGTGTTTGACCCTTAAGTGTTCAGTAGCAGACTTCCCCGAGTGGTGCGTGTGTGTGTGTGTGTGTGTCCGTCGTCCTGTGCGAGTAAACCAAAGTAATGACACTCGTCACCGCGCCACCGCCGATGTGTCCACGCAGGTCCAGCATGGACACATCAGACGCGGGATCTCTCGGGATTTATTCGACTCCGAACCAGGACAAAATCAACATGGACATTCCTAGTTACAAGTTGAAAGAGGCGTCGGAGAGCCAGAAGGAGATGGAAACCTCCTCGAACGTGTACGAGACCGTGAAAGATGAGCCTTCACACGCGTGTCCCTGCGGCTGCGTCTCTCGCCTGTCCGCGCTGGTCCCCCAGGTCTACCGGGAGGAGATGGTCCACATCGTGAAGCTGGCCGGACCGGTGGTAAGTCCTTTTGGACATTTTGATCGTTGGCTCTGTAATAACAGCCAGGCTAAATCCTGAAATTCTATTAGTTACTTTACTTTTTTTTTTTTATACTTAAAATATGTCCTCATTTAGTGTCTGGGGTTTAAAACTAAATAGATTAAATATCTTAATGTGAAGCTACTCTTCAAATCAAGTTTATCGTGTGATCATTGCTGTTTAACTGTTTGATTTTGTGTTTTTTCTCTGGGGTTGAACATGTCCCCCTGGACCCACTTAGGACCTACCTTAGGCCACTATCAGCCCACACGTTTTAGTCAGGGACTAACTAGGCTATGTGTGTGTTTCTCCATGACTATTTGTAAGGATTTCATTTATTGAAACAGAAAAAAAAACAAAAAAACTAAACAAATAATCATTTGAATTATCATGTCCTCCTCTGTTTGTCGCTGTCATGCTCATTGACCCAACAAAGGCCTGCTTGTTTCTACATAAATAAATAAAACTACAATATATATAAATGCTAAATAACGATGAAACGTCTTTTCCTCTGTTTCCCTCGTAGATGGTCTCTCAAATGATGGTGTTCCTCATCAGCTTTGTCTCCACGGTGTTCTGCGGTCACATGGGGAAGACAGAGCTGGCCAGCGTGGCCTTATCCATCGCGGTGAGATTGTTTTAGTATCTCTGTATGTGTTAATCCCATAGGTTAATCCCTCATTCCGTGTTATTCAGTCCCGAACACGGTGGTCATTGGACAGTTGTTGGTGTAGTAGTACAGTGGTATTACACCTTGCTCTGCCCACTCATCGGTGCGCCTGAAAGACCTCTTATATCACCAGGCGATGAACCGCACGGGCAAGTTCAAGTTCAAGGACACAGGATGGAACCTCAGCCGACTGCGATTACAACGAGAGGCTTGCTCAGAGACACTGGGAATCATTGATTCATCGTGACGTTGGTTCAAGGAACCACAATAGGGATGTTTAACCAGGATGACCTGAAACCTACCCCTTCTAGGTCCTGTTTTCTGCGCTGAGCAGCTTCAGTGTGTGTACTAGCTCTACGGTGTGATGTGGTTCTTCATCCTAACACCTTTCCTGTTGGTTTCAGGTGATCAACATCACGGGTATTTCCATCGGCAGCGGTATGGCATCGGCCTGCGACACACTCATATCCCAGGTACCGCATCCACCACAGGGCTCCACGTGGCTCCGTGAGTACAGCGGGTTGGCTGCTAACCAACGGAAAGTCGCTAGTTCGATCCCCTCATGAGAGTGTGGTGCTGTCCCCGGGCGAGACGCCTCACCCTGACCGCTCCCGAACGGCTGGCCTTCGCCTCGCGTTTGAGCGGTCGTCACCCACCGTGACGTCAGGCGTGTGAGTGAATGTGTGAATGAACGGGTGAATGTTAGGTCGGTAGTGTAAAAAAGCTCTTTGCGTGACCACCGGTCAGAGAAGCGTTGCTGTGTAACCGCTGCCCACGTATCCAGTCCACACTACAAAAGTCCTATTCTTCGATTCACATTCGTCTCCTCCTCACCTCCCCCCCCCGCCGAGACAAACCGCCCGCAAACCCAACAGCGTTCACACGGGTGTGCGCTGGGATCCGGTTTGTTGACTTGTCCCCGGCGCCCCGCGGTGGGCGATGGAAGGGTGTCGGTCGGGGCAGGGTTGTGTCCGAGCTCCGCCCGGCGTGTGGTGTTCCTGAGTCGGGGGCTCTCTTCTCTCTCCCTCCCTCCCGCAGACCTACGGGAGCGGGAACCTGAGGCGGGTGGGAGTCATCCTGCAGCGGGGCATCCTGATCCTGCTGCTGACCTGCCTCCCCTGCTGGGCCCTGCTGGTCAACACCGAGCCCATCCTCCTGCTGGTGCGCCAGAGCCCGGAAGTAGCCAGGTTAGCCCTTTCGCTAAGGAAGTAGCCAGGTTAGCCGTTGGCTTAAAGAAGTAGCCAGGTTAGCCCTTTCGCTAAGGAAGTAGCCAGGTTAGCCCTTTCGCTAAGGAAGTTGCCAGGTTAGCCCTTTCGCTAAGCAAGGAGCCAGGTTAGCCGTTGGCTTAAAGAAGTGGCCAGGTTAGCCGTTGGCTTAAAGAAGTAGCCAGGTTAGCCCTTTCGCTAAGGAAGTAGCCAGGTTAGCCGTTGGCTTAAAGAAGTAGCCAGGTTAGCTGTTAGCTAAAGAAGTAGCCAGGTTAGCCCTTTCGCTAAGGAAGTAGCCCGGTTAGCCGTTGGTTAAAGAAGTAGCCAGGTTAGCCGTCCGCTAAAGGCTCCCCTTGAAGCCTGATTAGCGAGGCTCTCTGAGTCAACGAGCTGGGTTCCTTCTACCTCAAAGGTTCCCCGGCCAATTCTTCCAGTTTACATCGCAGAACCTAATCTCCCATTAACGATCAGAATAGTTCAGAATTTGATTGATTAATATCTCTTTAATTAACATGTACACTAAACTTGACCTTAAATATAATAATAGTACCGCACTGTGGTTTCCATAAATTTTATTGCCAAAAGAATAAAAGTCATCCCTGCTAAAGGATTGCTCTTTGCTGCCTGGAGGGTGAATTAATGAACGCTCTTATAACTCACTTCTTCCCTTTCCTGCCGACCCCCTGAAGTCTCTCCCAGTTCTACGTGCAGATATTCATGCCCGCCCTGCCGGTGAGTCCTGCCTTCCTCTTAATGTCAGATCCTTCACACGACTCCTATAAACCTCTAAACCTGTTCAGTGCTTTGGGTCCTAATTCATACCCTCCATCTTGTCTTTGCAGGCCGCCTTCATGTACCAACTCCAGGCCCGCTACCTTCAGAATATGGTACGCAGTTTGAACATGAAGCACTGGTCTTGATATGCGTTGTTTTGATATTCATGGTGTTTTATTACCGCGGTCCTAGGGTATTATATGGCCCCAAGTGATAACGGGACTGATGGGAAACATTCTCAACGCCATCATCAACTATGTCTTCCTCTTCCCTCTGGATATGGGTGTCGGGTGAGTACCAGTGTAGATCTTTAAGAATTACATATTAATAATAATAATAATAATAATAACAGCTACACCAACCAAGTTATTGCATTGATAATAGTATCACTTTCCAATCCTCCTCAAAAACAGACGTTTTGAGCCACCTCCTGTCTGCCATGGGTTGTTCTCTAACATCTGCCTGCTGCTCTTGTCTTCGACCCAGTGGCTCTGCAGTGGCCAACGTCATCTCCCAGTACGTGCTGGCCGTGTCGCTCTTCACCTACATCAACTGCAGGGGACTGCACAGGCCCACGTGGGGAGGTGAGCCGTTCTGCCCTTCTTCTGCCTCAGAAACTCCACCGACTGATTCGATCATTTCGGAGGGAGAAAGCCAGGGCTGGCGGTTTAACGTGGTTATTATGCTATAACAAGAGTTGTGTATCCAAAGGGTTTTTGTAGATAAACCTGAAGTGCGCTCCTGTAGTTATTCAAGCTCTGTCAGGAAGGAGGACAGCTCATGTCATACGTTTGGAGCTTTGGTTGCCTTCTTTTTCTAGTGCTCCCTGTTGTAGGATTGAAACCATGACATCCACCATCATCACGTAAGATACAGAATACCAACAGCGTACCAACGTCTGACAACAGGGAGCACTAAGCCATCCCCCAATGGGGTACAGATATATCAACCCATCGTATAGGACATAAACAACACAGTGACGAACCAATCGGGTGGAGGCTGGGTTGGTCGTGGGTCAGAATTCCGCTCAGTGTACTTAACTTTGCTTTGAGTGTTTGGGATAGAAGGTCACAAATTGATGAGTGCATGTGTGTTTGATTAGGCGGGGGTTAGCCGTCGGCTGATGGGGGGCACATGACCAGAGAGTGTAATGCGATGTACATTTTGGAGCTTGGCGTTTATCGAATCTAAAGCTTGGGTCTTTGATTTGTTGTTCAAAGTGTTTTTGAACCTTACCGTGTTTAGTGTTTGACACAGCGTGATACAATCAATATTGTAACTCTAGCTAGTAATTATTCTAATTCTAAGTAATGCTTGATTTTTCAGCAAAATGGTTGTTTCGTTGTATCATCACTAAGGTATACTAGCTATCTTTGTTGTACACAGTGAATGGGTTAACCTAGCAATTGTTTAGTGCTTATCGCTTGTTTCTATGAACGTCCTTACTGTACCGAGAGAGATATATTGTTGTTTCTCTTTCTTCTGACAAATGGACTGATTGTTGCTTTGGATAAAAGCGTTAAATGCTAAATGTAATTGTAAAGTATCTACTTTGGTCCCTGAGCTAAGAGGTTGTGAGTACATCTTCTCTTAGACTTAGTTTAGTTGTAGTTGTTTTTCTGCTGTCCAAAACAACCTACTTGACCCTTTCAGTCTATATCGGTACATGGCTGACCCGGGTAGTGGTGGGTTACAGGCTGGTCCCGGGAGTGTCTGCAGGAATGGGGTCCCTTCATCAAGCTGGCCATTCCCAGCATGCTGATGATGTGCCTGGAGTGGTGGATCTTCGAGCTGGGGGGGTTCCTGGCTGGCCTGATCAGCGAGGTGGAGCTGGGAGCCCAGTCAATCGTTTACGAGCTGGCCACGCTGTCCTACATGGTGACTCCAGTCAAGCATTACTCTGTTCACACATCAGCATGACACAGCTTTTTTTTTTTTTTTATGTTATTGAGAACATCAAAATGTTCTCAATGACGATTTTTTTTTATATAACATGTATATATATATTATATATATATTTAAAGTAAAATCAAGATGGGCTGTGATTTAAACCCACCAATACCTGCTGTATTCAAGTAGTAATTCTGCATTGCATGCAAAGAAATTAGTAAAAGGTTGGTTACACTTGGTTACGATCCAGTCCACACCCACTACATGTATAAATGTCATTCGTGTCCACAGTTCCCTCTGGGATTCTCGGTGGCGGCCAGCGTCCGCGTGGGAAACGCTCTGGGTGCTGGGAGAGTAGAGCAGGCCAAGCTGACCAGCAAGGTGTCCATCGTCTGCGCAAGTATGTCTGCCGAAGCTGTTGTACAAGAGTGTCTGGATCCTCTGCACTGAAAGATTCTGCTGATGGGTCCCTTCTGCAGAGTTCTTCTTCCTGGGCCCACTGGGGTTTGGGGAGGTTCTCCTGGCTTATTGAGTTCTTAAACCACCTTGTTTATGGGGGCTGTACCTCACTGTGCTTTGAGTGAGCTTGCGTTACGCTGTGACCAGGGAATTTGTAGTTGACAGGTGCACAGTAAAAACAAAATGAACCCCAGACCGCAAAAACAAACCAAGGGTTTAGGGTTAATGTGTCTTGATTTTCATTGGATTACTTTTTATGTGTTACTTACTTCGAAATTGTAAGCTAGTGTTTACCCAATATTACTAAATATAAATGCTGATTTAACCAGACTCGTAACAATAACTCTTATAACTTCTACACCCTTCGTTCAAAAGTGTCTCATAACATGTTGTTTTGACAAATGTAAAACATTCATGAAAGCTACTGTAATATTAATGTCATATTGATTTGAAATCCAATACTTTCCTAGCTTAACCAACATGTGTTTTTTTTTTGCTTCAGTCATAGTCTCCATTTTCGTTGGAGCTACTCTTGGAATCCTTAAGGATTACGTTGCCTACATTTTCACCAAGGAACAGTAAGTATGAAGAACATTGTGTATTGTGTGTCGTTTGAACTGTGCTCAAAGCTTCTAGGTGCTGGCAACTTACACCTGCTTCTGCCTTCCATTGTACCATGACTGGAGGGCTGATGCAAACAGGTGTCAGACTCAAAAGCACGACTCCTGTGGACAGGCAGGTAGAATCAGAAAGAGTCATCTTTACCGGAGGCAACGGTTGTTCTGCCGGCGATTTGAATTCCCTCTCCAGCAGTGTCTGGAGAGGAGCAATACATCTCTTTCTGCTTCCCATACGCTTTTGCGGGAGCCAATCACCAAGCCGGCTTTTCCCTCTGGGCTGCGCTATTGGCTGGTTCAACACAATGACGACAGGGCAGCGACGGCAAGCGAGCCAATCGCGTACAGGAGTCGTTTCAACTGCTCCCGTTGATCACGCCCCTTGTGCTGAAGAAAATGACCAAAGCAGCCGCCGCAGACCAGCGTGCGATCTGCCACTGAGCTTGGGTCTGGCGACAGCCGGGCCAGTAGGCCGTAGTAACCAGGGCGGGCTAGTAGGCTAGTCGTAGTAATCAGGGCAAAGGTGCAAAAACGTTGAGGCAACAGAAGAGCGGAGGGGTCGATGCAGTTCAGAGGACACTTAATAGATCACTGGACACTCGGTACAGAGGTCCTCTCCGTGACAAACTGGCACAGGAGGAGGGAAACACATCAAGTCCACTAGGAGGGGGGAGGTTATGAGGTAATGACGGGTGAAAGCAATTAACGTGACGGGGAACACGCACACGTGCAAGAAGCACAGGGGCAGGAAGTGACGTCACTGCGGAGCAGGGCGGGACGAGAGGACAACTCTACACACTCTATATGTTGTAGAGGTTGTAGAGGCTCAATTCATGACATAACCGGGATAATTTGACCTTGTTGTGATAGTGAACCATAACATAACCAGGAGAGTGTGACCTTGTGAAAGTGAACCATAGCATAACCATTGGCTCAGTGACAAACTCCAATACACATGGTTCACTATGATAAGGTCCAAACGGAGAGTTTGGACCTTATCATAGTGAACCATATGTATTGGAGTTTGTCATGGAGTCAACCTCCAACACCGATAGTGGTGCCAATGCACCTTTACATTTCTACTGCTAACAGAACTCTCTCTTTGCCCATATCCGTAGAGACATTGTCCAAAGGGTTTCTGACGTCATGATGATATACAGCTTCTTCCACCTGATGGACTGCATCGCGGTGAGGAACGAACTCCCTCAACACAGGGCCTACAAGCCTCAGCCAATCAGAGGGTCACTCTGTCGTGTCCTTCCGTCATGTGTCCTCACACTTACATCCTGGGCACTGAGCAGACGCTTTCATCCAAAGTGACTTACAATAAGTACATTGGTCAGAAGAAAGAGAGACAATATATCTCTGTCGGTACAGTAAGGATGTTCACAGAAACAAGTGCCAAGCACGAACAATCACTATTTTTTTTTTGTGCCAGGACTTACAACATACAATAAATGTGTACATTAAGTGCCAGGACGTACACCATACAATAAGTGTGTAAGGGGGAGGGGGGGAGGGGGGTACGGTGTCCTGTGTACAGTGTACAGCATGATGATGGTGTTTGTGCGTTCGTGTTGTGTTGTCCACAGGGTGTGATGGGAGGCATCATCAGGGGGGCGGGGAAGCAGGCAATAGGGGCGCTCTGTAACTTTGTGGGCTACTACCTGGTGGGCTTCCCCATCGGAGTGTCCCTGATGTTTGCAGCTGGCATGGGCATTGTGGGTAAGGGAGGAATAAACTGCAGTACACCCGCTGAAGCAATCATCCCATCAATGATTCAATCCAACACAACGTTCTCTGATGTTTTTGTTGCCGTTTCCTCACTTTCAGGGCTGTGGACGGGACTTTTATTTTGTGTATCGATACAGACCGTGTTCTTCCTGGTTTTCCTGTCTAAACTGAACTGGCAGAAGGCCAGCCATGAGGTAAAATTGCTTGTTGCAGTAGCCCAGCAGCAGTAGAAAAACACTGGAGAATAATAAATAATATACAACACAATAAGAATACAAAGTACTGATACAAACAAAACGTAGACGCTAAGGGAAAATGCTAAAGTAAGGCGAGACAAACAGAACAAACAACAAATAACAACAAATAGGGCAAACGAAATAGACGGCGTAAATAGTATAAATTATAAAAAGTGTAAAGTTTAAAGTGTAAATTGTAAATTATATAGCGGCTAAGTTCCAGAAATGTAATGTAAACAAAGAGAAAGAGAAACGGTGTCCCAGCGATCAGAACTCAAACGGCTGCTCTTCCATGCATGGTGAACACGGCTGTTCCTAGCTGCATGGTTAACCCACTGTTGTTACAAGATTGGTTAAACCGCTGTTCTTACTGCATGGTTAACCCACTGTTGTTACAAGATTGGTGTAACAGCTGTTCTTACATGCAGCCCTACCCGTGTGAGAGCGCTCTTGCGACACGCACGGTGGTGAAACGCTGTTCTTGATGTCTCTGAGCAGGCACTCGTGAGGGCTGGGGTCCAGAAGGTCGAACTGAAGGAGGAGATGGAGATGGACAATGAAGGTACATAAAGACATCTCCTTGTTTTCGCCTCTCTGACTCTGGAGTGAAGCAGATTATACACGACAACACACAACTCTTGTCCTTTTCCGGGGGGTTTTTCTAACGATGCCGTTCAAATCATGGCGACTTTCGTTCGTGCGTTCATCGTTCAGCCGGAGTCCCGGACGCCCCGCAGCTCAGCGCGGGCCCGGAGGCGGGGGAGACGGGGCCCACCCCGGACATCCAGGTGGGCGGGGCCACCACGGTGGGCGTGGTGCTGTCCTGCAGACAGCTGATGCTACGGCGCGGTCTCACCACCGTGGTCTCCGTCATCTCCTTAGTCGTCGCCATCCTCCTGAAGGATCTGTTCGTTTCCCTGCTCCGATAACCACATCCACCAACAGCAACCACTTACTGTGTGTGCGTGTGTGCGTGTGCGTGTGTGCGCGTGTGCGTGTGTGTGTGTGTGTGTGTGTGTGTGTGTGGGGGGGGGGGGGGTGATATATAACATATACTCAAACATATCCAGTACATCATCCAGATACGGTAATGTTGTTTTACATCTGTAAATGCCATACCCAAATAAAACAACACAATTCCAGCTGTCTATCCTATCTCCAGTTGAGGCGAGGCTTCTATACTCTATGTGGCTAATTAGTGACAGTATGGAAACGCCCTGGGACTGTGGTTTACCAAACGGCCCCTAGATGGTGCTAGAGCACAAAGTAAACGCAATTGCCGGTGAGTGAAGACCATGACGTGAATGCAATTCCTCAGTTCCTATTATTAAATTTGCATAAAGCCAGCGTACATGTCCAACAAGTCTGCTGGGCTTCTTATTGCACATATTTGAGGTAGCCTAGTTACTGATCGAAGGTTCAAATTATAATTGTTTCTCTCTGCACTTTGTTATACACGTTACATTGTTGTTCTACACTTTCTCATACATTTCACGTTTCAATTCACCGTTGACAGTTTATTTATGTGTACCGTTTCACAGCAGCTGAGGGAAATGTGTTGTTTCTCTCATGAGCTGGTGATCGTGTTGGTGATCTTTTAATCTCTTATTAAAATATATAAATCAACCAACCATGTGTTCTTATCCCTATAGCGAATCTGCCCGCTGTCTTTTAGAAATGCAGCATTGCAGAATGGTTGTAGTTGCTGTGGTATTGATTGCTTTGAGGTTTCCCAGACTGACCTGTACTGTAAGTCAGATAAAAGCACCTGCTAAATTATGTAGCCTGATTGTTAATCAAACGTTTTAAATGTATCATTTAATCCAATGAAGTAGGCAAATCTCTCTCATGATGCATATAAATTATATAATTCAGCAAACAATGTTTCCTTTGTTTGCTTCCTTATATAATTCAGCAAATATTGTTTGCTTCCTTATATAATTTATTTGCACACGTTCAAAATATGTATGTGACCGGCTCTATCGGAAATATACTCTGCATTCTTTTTGTATGTGTGCCAGCTGTCAGTGTTGTAGGTGCTACCCTGCAGCATATGCACTGTTCTGTATGAGCCAGGTAAACGGATCATTAGACTGTGATTAAGAGACAGACAATGTAGTGTTAATGTTATCTAGTGTTATGTTAATGTTATGAGATGATTGTAACAAACACTGTAATGAGGTGTTTGTTTACAATCGTCCCAGAGATGATCAGGGCAGATTGAAGGCTGTGGGATCCATTGAGGATGATGTGGGAAATTATACATTTCTAACGGATAGGAAAAATGATGGGAACGTTTATTCTCTGCCGTGGGGCTATGCGGGTTGTCCGTGATGTGTAGGGTCAAGGGTCAAGTGGTGGGTGGGCGCTATAAGGCCACTCGCTGACCCTCCAGACTGAGTTTGTCTGTGCAGTTTGTCTGTTGGAATCCCAAAGATTTGAGTTGTCATGACAGACAGCGTTGATATATATACGGCCTATGTCACCGTCATGCCTTGTGGTATGTGTTAGGAGAATAATATGTGGTGACACAATCTGGGTCACCGGCGGTCCTGAGGGGATCGCAGCGGTGTGAGCGCAGATGCTGTGTTCAGCTGACGTCATTCCAGAGCTACGAGAGGATGCTTGTAGTGTGCAGCAGGCGCCACTAGAGGGCAGGCTAGTGATGATAAGGATGGGCCAGGCCAGCGAACCGAGAGTAACGACATTTATGTTAAAAGAAAATTCCCAACCACCTTTGAGATCATTTTTGGATTGATGAGTGAGTGAGTGAGTGGCGAGCCGGTCAACGTGAGAGAGAAAAAAAAAATATGTGCACCATTTGCCTGTAGAAATGTGTAGCTAACCAGGGTGACGCATTCACACAGAGGTCAAATCGTGTATAACTGTGGTCCCCAACCTTCTCAGAGATTGTGAACCCAATTTAAGTTCTGAAAATCCTTGAACCGCACCACACTTATTTGTTTGTAGGCCTCGTTTGCTCCTGGGTGCGAAAGTTAGTTTGGCTAAATGAGCCCTAAAACCATTTAAATAATTGATTTACTTTTTAAAAATGCAGCATCATCCATAGCAAACATGGGGCAGCTGCAGGTGGCACATGGGGGTTGTATTCCTGTAATGGAGTACTCTATACAGAACATTTAGATTAATATATTATAAATATTGTTCTATAAATTTATAGTTTCATGGCTTGTTATTATTCCAGAAATAGACTTGTGCGGTCCATGGTGTCCGCCATCGTAAGGTTTTCCATTGAAGCCATTCCTTCTCGCAGCAACAATTGTGTACAAAGGGTGCGATTGCATTCCCCGCTCAGCCACCGCCCGTCAAGCACTCTCAACGAAGGCATTTCCCTCTGCATGCGCTGTGCGGTCCGCCTTGAAGGTCTTCAAGATGACTTGGCGATGACTAGGCGCCCCCCTCAAGCAAAAGGTTGGGACCCCCTGATGTTCTAGCTCAGTGAGTACACAGCCCAATCTCTGGCTGCCAGCGCCAGTGCCCTACAGATGATATCTCCGTGCCCAGACACCAGCTACACCCCCGGGGCTACGTCATGCACCCGACCGGCGCCTCTCTCTGGGTGTCTTGCAAATCAACATCTCCACCCGATACCACTCATGAATGAAAGATCAACAATAAATCAGATTTATTATTATAATATAGTGATTGTTTAGCATTAAAGGCTACTAGGTGCCACTGTAGACCATTACTCTATTGTACACATATTTGATGCATTGCTAGAGATCTTGTGGATATACTATTGAAATAAGCCCCCTGGTTGTTGTGTATATGTGTTTTATTGTGTATATGTGTTACAACCGCCCCCCCCCCCTCCCAGTGAAGTTTGTGGAAGCATTAGCCTAACCCCGTGATATCTATTTTATCTGTCGTCCAATCCTCCCTATCACTCAGCACGTCATAAAAACAATTTAGTCAGGGCCACACAAAGCACAAACCAAATCCCCCAAATGTTTATCATTGTCAGCCTGGCCTGCGGCGCTTGCAACAAGGACAGGAGCTATGTTTGGTGGTGACACGGCGGCACTCTTACCCCCTCGGACCATGGCGTCTCGCCACCGGCAACTCTACACCACGCAGTGGGGAGACGCAAATAGGGTGGAGGCCTGGTTGGTTAAGAGGTAGTTCAGCGGCTCGAGTGTGAGGGAACCGAATTCAAACTGTGGCAGTGTGTGACTCCATAACCCCAAGCCCGCTGTGAACGAGTGAGTAGTAGCGGGAGAGAACTGGCACCAGATAAGGAACCCAAGGTGTGGTCGTAAACATTTCAAAATAGACCCCCTGCCGAGAGAGGTGGGTTACAATGTGGGCCGCGTTTAACGCCAATCAACACAGTTTAATACACTGGATCTCCCCGTGACACGGTTGGCAGCTTAACATCACTTTTTGCCGGTTTAAATACCGTAACACCATTAACGGAAAGCGTGTCATAGCAAGTAGCTTCAGCACCGGGTGGCTAATAGGGGTAGCAATCTAGGGCAAATATTGCAAGCTGTTTATGTTACCATAAACTGCAAGATTACTTCTAATGCCGCGCATAAAACAAGAAGCTAGAGCTTTCAAGTGTGACCTAGTGGCAAGTTGGTCATTCAATATGAACCAGGAATGAAGGAATAGAATGTACTAACATGTGGGACGTGGTTTTCACAAAGAGGGCAGTGCCAACAATGTGTGTGTGTGTGTGTGTGTGTGTGTGTGTGTGTGTGTGTGTGTGTGTGTGTGTGTGTGTGTGTGTGTGTG
>JAOPUD010000117.1:20352137-20364039 GCA_027122715.1 Trisopterus minutus
TGTGTGTGTGTGTGTGTGTGTGTGTGTGTGTGTGTGTGTGTGTGTGTGTGTGTGTGTGTGTGTGTGTGTTTTGGGGGACAAATAGTCTAGCCAGGATGCGCTCGCTAGTGTACCCTCTTCCTACAGATAGGGGGCGGCAGATATCACAGGAGAGCGGGTGTGTTTGTGTCGGTCCGTCTATAATAAACTTAAATGAATACCATTAGAATAGTATAATTAGCAAATAAGATGTTTAGAACATAACAAAAGTCTACCATCAACAATCACTTAGAATTAAATAAATTCGAAACATTTAAATCAAAGAAAAATGCGGCCGAACGTCAAATAAAATATAATATAAAAATAAATATAGTCCATATTTTTGTAATTCTTTATCTCTCCTTCAGCTATCACCCATTTATCTAACATGCAGTTAATTTAAAGTGAAATATTAGTGAAATTGTATTTGACAGACATTGAGTGGCATTTCTGATGCTGTGAGCTGCGTCGCATGCTGCTCTCTGATTGGCTGTTCAGAGTCACAGGTGCGCCAATTGGGTGTGGAGCCAATAAGGGCGCAGTTAAACAACACAGACCGAAAATACAAACAAAAATAAAAACGTAACAATAAAAAACAGGCAACAAAAATATATGCACGAATTATTGCGCATACGCATTGGTCTCCAAGTTTCTCCACTTGATTTTGCGTCGTTGATAAACTTTTAGTGATCACGTCTCCTTAGGGGATGGGCAGATGACGTAGCGCTGGAGGGGGGGTACAAATTGAGGGTTCGGTACATTGCGTTCCATTCAATTCGCCTCTCGCTCAGCGGACCTCCTGCAGCCAGTGACCACCAGGCTTCCCCTCGGCTCCACACACACACTGAACCCAGCAAACATGTTGTGCAGGCGGGCATTGCAGCGTTTCGGACCCCTGACGCAAAGGGCAGCCAATCCGACACTTAGAAGTGGTGAGTAATGAATGCGCTGTGAAGCTGCGGCTGTTTAATGTGATTGGTTAATTAAGCGGCGTTGTAGATGCGAAGATGCAAGTGAGACATGCATTTGGCATTTTAAAAGTCGCGAATTTCGTTTGGAACGATGTATAGTTTTAAAGTAGACCATTTGGATTTGTTGCATCGTACCGTTTGTTTTACGCGTGTTAAATGACAAGTGTACAACTGAACGTATACGAGTAAGAAGCTCCGCTTCAACACAAAGGAGGTGTGTCCTGTGCGCTTTGGGAACACCGAGTTCTGCACAAAATGTTTCCAATGCCAGTCAAGTTTATTCATGGGCGCTTTTCTAACGTTCTGCGGATTAATTCAATGATTTACGATGGGGAAATTATACATTAAGGCCTAGGCTTCCATTTAAGGAGACTTATCTTCTCATGTTCAAGTTCTTTTGTCTCTACAACATAGGCCTCATGCAAATTAACATTAGGGCTAATGCAAAGAAACGGTAGCCCCAGACTATTAGAGGTGGGAGTCAATCCATGCATTGGATTTGCGCATACATTCATAAAAAAGTGTCGCTTGCAGCCTACAGGGAATATGAAGTGGACGTCACCCCACGTTGCACGTTAACCTGTACCCACGCTGTCTAGAGGTCGCTGCACATGCCCCCTGCTGTGTGCATGATCCTGCCCCCCCTGCAGTCTGAGAAGATGGCGTCCTGTGTGACGTAACATCACGGCCCCTATAGGTTCCAAGTTTCTGCTCAGCTGTATGGGCGCAGTGTGTCCAGCCAGTTACATAACGCCAGACGACCTGCCTGCTCCTGCTCTGCTCCGGGCCCGCCTCCCAGTCAGGGTTCCTGCGAACCCTTCCACCTACAAACTTTTTTTTAAACAGGATTTTCTTTTTTAACGTATAGCGCACGTTGACGTGTTCATAATTGGATGTGTGGGAAACCCGTTTGGCAGCCGCTTGTTTAAATTGGCTGACAAGCTTTCAAATTGGTTTCTTTGTTTTGCTCGCCTTTAACCTTGTCTCAGGGATTAGCTGATTACCTTTTTTATAAATACTCTACTTGGCCATGGCGACACTGCTGTGTCACAGGAATTAGTACAGTAAAACGCACGCAGTGGCCCTCTCGGCATCCATGACTCGCTCTTTGCATTCCTGGTGAGATAAAGGGCAGGTGCTTTGCTGGCCTGTACATTGTGTTCTGTCATGCTTTGGGTGGTAGCCTACATGTGGGGACACGTGTGCTGCTGCACCCATGGAACATACTTCAAAGACCATCCATCTATAGTGGCCTGACCTGTCAATGTGAGGCATTGAAACAATTCTTAGAGCTTCGGCGTAAGACATTATGGTCTGCACATTGCACTTATGCAATGTACTCGCCAATTACTGCAGGTGTGGGCAGCAGGCATTGGTGTGACTGTTTTATTTCACCAGTCTAGGCAAACAAGCGTGCGGGTTTGATCTTCCAAGAGATTACACCATGGCGTGGTTGTATTTGTGGCCTGCACCCCTGGCAATCTGATTAATCTGATCTCACGGGCTGCGTGTTGTTTCGTAGCACAACACACGGAACCATGTGGGCCAGCATAAGTCGCTAGAAGCGCCTTCCCCTCACCTTCACCCGGTCTCAGGTGTGGAGTGTGGCGCACTGCATGTGTAGTGCACTGCACTGCATGTGTAGTGCAGGAGTGGTTGGTACACAGCCTGTGGAAGCCTGCCACTAATTGATGGATGGTTCTTGTTTTTAGACGTGTGTGTCTAAAGAGCTCAAATCAGGAAGCGTGCGTGTTTGTGTTCCTGCGTGTGTTTACACGGGGAGGGGGGAGGATATAATTGGGGACGATTCTGTGTTGTGCTTGGCTGCGCGCAAATCTTTCCGTCTCCTGTGTGACCAACAAGAGTTGGTGTAAGAGGATTAAGGGACGGGGTCGTGCTGTCCCCGACGTTATGCGCTCTCATTTTATGTAAACAAAGGTCTGACCATGGGAAGGACATGCCGTGTAAAGGACATGTTTCTGATGGTCTATAAATCTTATCATCACATTTTTGCTTGGAAATCGAAAAATACCGAAGTGTGTGTGTCCGTTTTTGAATCAACTGTTCATCCATGACGGTGCAGAGTCTGTCAGGAATGCTAATCCTAGTAATGTGTTTATGTTCGACGTCTAACTCAGGATCTTGTCCGTCTTGTCCCTCTCAGCGGTCCCAGTGCGACACATGGCCTTCGGGATCCCCGGCTCGTCCAACATGGCGTACTTTGTCATGTGTGGCGGGGGCCTCACAGCGGCCATGGTCTACGTAAGCATCACAACATCATCAGCTCTGCTAAAACTAAAATCCCCTAGCTGGGGAGTATAGTGTGTGTGTTCTAGATGCGTCTGTTCTGCATACAACTTTTTCCCAGCACATGCATGATTATGAAGAATGAATACGTTTTTGTATTATGCACACAAACCCAAGGTCCCTGTCTTACTCGTGACACACTCTTGATGTGTTAAGTGGGAATCTTGTTGCCTTTCTCTACGGCTGTAGTGCCGTTTAAAGTGAATCCAACAAATGTGGCCCCCACACTTATAGTACGCTCTGTTCCAGTGCTAAATGTGCTGTATGGTTGCATCTACATTGGATACATTTGGCATAATGACTAGTCAAAAATAAATATCAATGTTTGTAACACTGTTCATGACTGTTGTTTTAGGACCTCATTTTGTAAAATGGATCTTGTTTCCTTCCACCTAGGCATGTCCTGCTCTCGGTAAACAACACTAGGCAGGGCTGCTCCCACATGACTAGTTGATTAGCCATCTCTCTGCAGCCTTTGAGTTTTGCACTAGCTTGCCTGGTGCAAAGTCATGAGGCAGACATTGGAACAGCTATAAATATTGTTTTGTCTGTGTGTGAGGTGTTAATAATTGTCTGTCTGTGCCTGAACAGGCCTACAAGACTGTCAATGGGGACAGCGAGAGGTACAACGACAGACTGGCAGAGATCGCCGCCCCCAAAGAAGGTGAGTGGATGGTCAGCCGTCTCTTCTGGGTTAGATTTTGGTGAGGTAAGCTTTTGGTACGTTCTGAACAAAATGTCACGAACACTTGAGGCAATAATATCCAGTCTTACTTTGCATAGAAACGGAACAAAAACACATTATTTAGGCAATCTCCCTTGCGTGCTGTATGAACCCAAATGGCAGACGGCGCAAAAGCCTCTTATCAGAGATGTGTGTGCGTGACCCAGTTGACTTAAAAAAAAAAAGAGTTTCTAACAGTTCAACAAACTTATGGATGAAAAGATTGACCTGAAATGGTTGCGTCCAACGAGGGGCTCGCCTCTCACACGTTGGCAGGTTAAACCGCCCACATACCGGGCTTGCTAGACTGGGCACCTTGAATAGATTAGTCTGGCCTGTCCGGTCGGCTCTTCGTCAGCCATGTGTTTGTCAATGGAGGCAGTCTGGGGCCGCAGGGAGACTGGCTCTGTGCCCCGACCGGCTAAGTAGTAATGGGCCAGAGAACGCTCTACATAGCTGGGAGACCGGTTAAACTGATCAAAATTAGAGCTGAAATCCCCCTTTTACTTAGCTTTGACCTTTTGAGGTCACAGAGGTAGTTACTTGCATAGGTATAAGTAGATGATAACTTTCTATTAAAAGGGTGACCCTCAAGGTTTACTTTTTGACAAATTAGGAAACTATCAAAATGTGAAATTTGTTGTATACTGTGAATTCAGATTCTCAAACCATTATTATTATTTTTTCTCCCACTATGTTGCCGTGTACGTTTTGGTCAAGCTTGTGCCTCGTTTGAATTGATTACTTCAGTTGAACATGATGGTGACTGGTTCGAGTTCCACCTGCTGCCTTCACTTTCAATCACTTTTCTTACTTATCATCACACCGGCTGCTTATTTTGAGTTGGATCAAGGCAAATTAGCTTCACTTAAGCTTGGGAGTTTAGTTTAAACTGACTGTCGGTAATTATCTGTTGAGGCTTAGTATTTGAGAGGATTATCATTTGACCTCAGTGTTTGATCCTTAGCCGATTAGTATGCACGGTGACCAACATGCGTTATGTCAAGTCAGCAAAAGCTAATTTCCTGCTTAAGTTCTTGGGCTGTTGTCAGAACAACATTCCCGAGTGTTAGTGGGACCTTTGCTTCTGGCATAATAAAGTAATGGGTCTTTAAACGTGCCTAATGTGCCATGTAGTTAGGCTTGTGCCTCTAAAGTTTGCAAAATGGATTCGAATTACTCTTAAGAATATGGATCACAATCAATCGTAATTTCTAGGCACTATCAAAACCTCTGATATTTGGCTTAAACCAAGCTTGGTTTTTCACTGGCTAAATTACTGGTACAAAATCAGAAGGGTAGCTTCCCCCCCCACCCTACATGTTGGGTTCCTCCCCGTCTAACCCCTGGTCCTCCCCCTCCCTCAGCGGCTCCAGAGGTTGAGCCCACACCCGTAGCTCCAGAGCCCGCCGCCGAGGCCGTCGCAGTGGAGGCTGTGGCCGAGGAGGCTGAACCCGCAGCCGTGGAAGAGGCGGTGCCCGCCGCCCCCGCCGAGGTGGTAGCCGAGGCAGCGGCCGAGGCCGTGTCGGAGACCGCCGCCGAACCAGCCGTGGAGGCCGTTGCCACGGAGACCATTGCCGCCGAACCAGCCGTGGAGGTGGTTGCCGTGGAGGACGTTGCCGTAGAGGCCATTCCCGAGGCTGCTGCCGCCGTGGAGGAGGCGGCGGCTCCGGCCGAGGTGGTCGTGGAGTCCGCTGAGGCCGCGGTGGAAGACGCCGTCCCCGTCGCCGCGGAGGCCGGTGAATCGCCCGAGGCCGTCACAGAGGCAGCTCCTGCTGCGGTGGAGGTGGAGGCCGCCCCGGCAGAGGCCGCCCCGGCGGAGAGTGAGGGTACGGTGGTGGTAGTAGCGGAGGAGGACACCCCTAGCTCCGTTGAGGTCGCCCCGGAGGTGGAAGCTGCCGCTACCTCTGTAGCGGCAGCCTAAAGCTCTCTGGCCTCCCCCACTAGTGCTGTAGTTAGCTGTGCTGTGTTTTCCCTTAACTCTCTTCCCAACAAAGTGGACTGGAGGCAGAGTCCCAAGGGCAAGGGGCGAATTGTAGTCAACGCCGGTCGAAATGCATAAACCCGCTGCTGAGATTCTGTCTGCTTAAAGGCCATTCGAAATGCCTCGTTCTTGAACATCATCTTTTAAAAAGATGGTTTCAAGTTGCTGTTTAAACGATTAAGTCTGTGCCTTACGATGGTCCAAGCATGACGGCTTAGAGCCCCCTGTCCTTGTCATTGTTGGGAGTTGGGAGTTTCGTTCCTTTGCAATAGGAGTCTTAAGCCAACCCAAATGCCAGGTCCTGGTGTTATCTGGACTGGTTCACTGATGGGATGGCGTAAGGCTTCGTTTTAGATGATATTTCATTGTTCATAAATGTGTATTCCCGATTAATGTTAAACTTGCAATGATTTAAACATCTGTCAGTAATTCTGTTTGAATTGAAATCACCTTTTCTAGAATGAATCACTCCAATTTGAATGACTTAATTTCATTAATCATCCTGCATCATCACCCCTCATTATCAATCATGGCATTTTTGTACTTGGAACTTTGACATGCGACAAGAAGGATGAGGAAAGAAGTTATTCAATAAAGAGTTGCAAATAATTGTTGTCTTAAATTGCATTTGTTCTAAATTGGTTTGTAATGATCCATTCTGCTAACTGAGTGTTTCCCCTCAAAATCCCAGTTCGAAGTTTTCATCAGCTCTACTAAACGTCAACCTGGGATGCAAATTGGGAATTCTGGGATATGAAAGGCAAAATGTACAAATACAATTCCTGGATGAGTGCTTTGTGTTCCCCTTGTGCCACAACCCTTGGCTGTATCTAGTATAATAATATGCAGGGACCACCATGTTATGCATGTACAATGGATTTAGAAAATGTTTACTTGCCATACAAAAGACTCTACACCAACGGGGTGAATGAATTCCTGTTGCATAAACTGACAACAGCCATTTTAGTTTTCACAGGCTTGGTCTGAGGTACGTGGTTTAATTACAGAATTGGGACTTTTGAAGTCCATTAAGGCTGCGATTCATGTGCATCTCCAATACATCCCCTTTCCACTGCCTCCCTCTTCTCTTCTACTTCCCCAGGCTTTCTTCCAGGTCTCCTCACTGCTGTGAGGTCCTGGGCCGGCTCTACAGGGGAGATCGCTGCAGCTTCTGTGGCTGAGAAGAGCGCTGTGGAAGTCCTCCGGCCCATTCAAGAGAACAGTCTGGTCCTGCAGGCGTCAAAGGTCCTTGCAGAGCAGGAGGAAGCCTATTCTTATGGGGAGGCTGCTCCTGACGCTGAGATGCCCGCCGAAGCAACCGGTGTCTCGGGAGACGCCGAAACTCCTCATGTCGAGGAGAGACCCGAAGAGGCTTCAGCTCCTCCTGCGGAGGAGGAGGAGGCGACGACGACCGGGTCGGAGTCTGAAGCGCCTTTGGAGGAGGAGGCTCCGTTGGGGAAGGAGTCTCAGCCAGAAGAAAAGGCAGACACTGAAGAGCCTGCTGCTGAGGAGGACCCCGCAGCATCCTCTCAGGGGGAGGACGGAACTCAGTCCGGGAACGCCGCCCATGCCACCGACGTTTCCGAAGAAGAGGCCCCGAAGGAGGTGGGGCCCGACGAGACGGGAGCGTTGGCAGAGGAGGCCCCGCTGATTGCCGAGACGATGGGCCACCCGGCAGAAGCAGACTCCGGATCAGAAGTAGAGATTATTCCAGCCCCGGTGAAGGATGCTGGACATTGCGGTGCCTGCCATGCGTCTGATAACGCCGGAGAGGGAGCGGCGCCACCTGCTGGATTTCAAGCAGAAGTGCAGCAAGGGGTCGACGGTAACAGTGGGGAATCCATGGATTTAGCAGAAGCTAACGAGGGAGAGTCTGCTGTGGATGGACAACGTAAGATGAACACACAAATATGTCACACACACGTGGTTTTCTGTGATGTACATAAATGTGATGTGGATATTCAGAGCCGTCATTTAAAAGAGGGAAATGACAGTGTAGGCATATAAGGGATTTTTGGGCACCCTCATACACCATCCTGATGTCACATTCAGAGACCGATTGCACCACCTCCTCAATCGCATATAACATTATGCTCATTTGTGAAGAGTTCCAAAGCTGCACACATAACAAGTCGCTTGTAGGACTCAAGTAGAAATGTTATATTTAAAGCGGAAAAATGTTCAAGAAATCGAACATTGCCGCTGCATTGATTATAATATAATTGATTATCCCACTCATCCTTCTCTTGTGTTTTCCAGTGGCGGAGAGTTTGACGCTGGTGTCCGCCGAGTCGTAAGAGCACGGGGTGAGCTGATCCCCCCCGGACCGGTCCTCTGTCCGTGGGTCCGGCTGCAGGATCAGACGGAGATGTGGTTATCCTCATTGCGTAATTGCCTAAGTCATATTTTGGCCAAATTGTGATAGGCCTATCTAACCTTAACTCTCCTAACGCTGCTGATTCACTGTGCATCTTTGGCTGTATCCTAAGCCAATCAGAGTGCTTTTTACATTCCATAATCAATATCTGCCCAAGTCACTTACCGGTATATTTCAGTGGTTCTCCAATGGGGGTACGCGCACCCCTATTAGTGGTAATATGTAGTACTGCAGGGGCTACTCAGAAATGAATTTCAAAAAGGTTACTTTTTTTTTTTTTTGAAAGTCGAGAAAACGGACGAGTGGTTGAAATTGTAACAAGGATCATTTAGAACCCGTGAAAAAGAAGGCGCACCCAGAAACACCAAAATGTCGTCAGATTCAGGAAGAATATATTATAATGATTCACCTCTACATGCTTTCTTCCCTGGCGTTGGGATGCTTTTGTGGGGAGAAGTTAACGGCCAAATAGAACGCACATACATTATTTATGTTAATCCAACTTTTTTATCTTCCAAAAGCTTTTTTTGCCGGTAGCAAAAATACCTTAGCGGTGCATGGTACACTAGTAAAAAAGAAAAGATTGAAAACCACTGCTCTATTTGACTAAGGCCTTTTCGACGGTAAATACAAGCTGAACCTTAAAATATGACTGTGTAAATTATGACTATGAGGGTAACGATATGCAGTTTAATGGTGATTCTTATGTTGTATTATCCTTACTTTCCTCATGCTGTCTCTGGTGAGTTGATGTCGTACTACATCTTTGCGTCAATATGTTCACACATATTTTTGTGATCGATTGTGATCGAATATTATATAATGCAGTTTATTTTCAAAAATAGACATTGGTTTGGTTTCTTGGTGAAAATGTTCTATTCATATTTTAAGAAATTAGAAATTGAAGGTAATATATATATAATTATATTTATTATATAAATACAATATATATATCCAAATATATGTTAATTATTGTATTATTTATTATTATATATTTGTTTTTCGATAATGTTAGATTGTGCAATATGTCTATTATAGTTTGGAGGTCACATATAATTGTGGTGAATATAGCCTACTTTATATATATTTAAGGTAGTCGAATAGATCTATGTCAAAGTAAATG
This sequence comes from Trisopterus minutus, assembly GCA_027122715.1. Classification (NCBI taxonomy): domain Eukaryota; kingdom Metazoa; phylum Chordata; class Actinopteri; order Gadiformes; family Gadidae; genus Trisopterus; species Trisopterus minutus. The sequence goes on from JAOPUD010000117.1 coordinate 20,361,642, forward strand.
TGTAGGATGAGTCTGAATATATATATATATAAAATAAGGTCATCTTAACTTCTTTGGATTGAGGTCGCTTAACGGCCTATATTTTTGTGAATGTTTCGGGATGGTTTAATAAACAATACCATTGGGAAATTGAATGTGAGATATTAAAAAGTGAACTCCTTTCATACAGGTGACAATCTGTCACCTGGGCAAACCTTACGTAGAATCAATTTAATATATTTTAAGGATATGATATGAAAGGTTTATGAAGCCAGCCTGTTCTAGCATTTCACTGCGTTTCTTGTATATGTGTGTGTTTGTGACCAAGATAACTCTTCTCCTTCATCCTGTTTAGTCGACATAAATGGATCAAAGAAACGCGAAAGGACACACAAAGATACAAAAGTTAAGGTATTGCATCCTAGATGTGTAGATGTCGTTTTCAATTGGCGGACTATTGATTGACATACAGTAAATCCATTACCATGACTCCAACCACAAAGTCAGTTACATTCAGGGCATTTAGCAGACTATGTTATCCAAAGCGAATTAAGTAGCCTACATTTGTCTGAATCATTCAGGGTAGATGAACATGTCCATCATTTACCATACATGTCCACGGGGGACAACGGGGATCAATGACGGAAATATAGCAGGAAACTATTACAAAGAAACGTAAACAACAACGCACTAGAGATGTGGAGGCCCGGGGCCGGGGGGGCGGGGGGGGGTTACTATAATAAAGACCTTAGAATGACTTGTGCGTGGTGACGTCACTACCGTCGCTCCCCGTCTCCGGGACGAGCGAGCGAGTCCCCGATCACTGATCGCTGCTGTGACCTGGATCGATTTATCACCAGAGGACCTCCTCCTCCTCCTCCTCCTCCCTCGCCTCAAACGTGCACACTACACAGGCTGAGGGGGTTCGTGATACCGTTTCAACCACAGCCTTCCTCCTCCTCCTCGCTGTAAAGTCCTTCTCTAGGGAACTCCCCGGGAGCTGATGTCGCGGTCTTGACGCACAAGAGATCGACTGCCGGGTGGATGGTTCGATTCCCGGTGGCTATAGGCTTAGCTCCTGACAGCTCAAGGGTTGAACCTCGACGACCTCGGAGATTAAAAGTTTGCAGCGCTGTGAGACTCCAGAGTAAAAGGGGATTTTCAAAGTAAAATGCGAGGGTGAGTTCACGCATCACACTGCATCAGTTCAGCCCGTCACCAGCTCCGTTTGTTCTGCTTGTTGTATCATACATAATACATAATATAGCGATAACATAGCGATCCCTGCCCTGGTGCAGCTTACTGCGCTGTTCACGCCCACTGCATGTCAGGGTTCCCAACCCCCGGTCCGCGGACCGGTAGAATAATAATAATAACTTGTGTTTGCACTACTTTTGTGTTTATTTTAGTCTCAGCTGACCTTTCTTGTGTTTCTCTTATAAATTGTATAATTCTATATTATTGCATTGTTTAATGGAGCCTGAGACTCAAGCATTTAGTTGCGGTTGCTTTAATTGTTGTGAAATGATGACAAATAAACCCTCTTGAAGACAGCCACATCCTTTGTTTAAAAATTATGCATCTTAAAATGAAGGCATTAAAATCGATCCTTCAATCGATCGGTCCTTCAAATTTCTTCATGGATATGCCGATCCTTGGAAAAAAAAAAAAAGGGGTTGGGAACCGCCTGGTGTAAAGTCTAGGTCGTCTGAGTCCATGCGGTGAGCGATGTGTTTGCTCTGGTTTATTTATTTATTACTGTGTCACTGTCCCCCGACTTTCAGTACGACTCACCGTAGGCTAGCCTACTTGCTACCGATTGTTTGACCCGATGTTCAAAGTGTTTAACATAGTGTTTTAAACAAGTTTGTATTCCACAAGTTCCTCATGCAGGACCCCTGCAGTCAGACCTTTATTCGGCCTATAATGGACCTTTGATCTTCAAACGGACCTGAGGAACCAGTCTGGACACAATGAAGTCACTTTGTAGAAGCCAAGCCAAGATAAAACGGTGACTGAGCTGTTGAGTACAAGTCCAATCCATTGATCGTGAATGTTGGTTAAAGTGCTCGAAGCCGTGCTGGCACACATGCGTTTTCTTGTGGGGGCCATGTTTGTTACAGAATAAGCCTGACATTTTGCCATTCAAAACCATGTCTGAGCATGACGGTTGGTCACTGTGAGGCCTTTGTTGCAGTCTTTATGCGTTTCTTGGCTGACGTTATAAGCAAGGAGTGGTGAAGCTCCCATGATTTACTGTCTTATATTTTATTAGAGCCTGTGCTATATTGCACACTTGTTTGTGTGGTTACAAGCTAGTACTTGGGATGGAAAGGGAAAGAGGTGTATGTGTGTGTGTGTGTGTGTGTGTGTGTGTGTGTGTGTGTGTGTGTGTGTGTGTGTGTGTGTGTGTGTGTGT
>JAOPUD010000117.1:20394663-20406024 GCA_027122715.1 Trisopterus minutus
TGTGTGTGTGTGTGTGTGTGTGTGTGTGTGTGTGTGTGTGTGTGTGTGTGTGTGTGTGTGTGTGTGTGTGTATGTTGAATAACACACTATTACTCTATATAACACTATACCACACACGTTTGTTTATATCTTCACTTATGTTTATCAATGGATTAGGAGAATGTTCATGTATGAATACATTCATTCCCTTACAATTACCATTAAAGCTTTATTGTGTAATAGCTACTCCAAATGTATTTTATGTTGTCAAAAAGCTCAGAAAAGTGTAAAAACATTTGAAATAGTGGTAATGGAAACATCAGGGTGACATATCAGGTACAAGGAAATGTCACATATTCAGTGTTCATGCACATTCTGGACAACCAGTCATACAGAAAACTGTTGTTCATTCTATGCTCAGCCACCTACAAAAAGCTCCAGTTGTCAAAGTTTAATAAACATTACGTATCTTGAGCCCGGGTGAGAGAGGGAGAAGAATTCTTGAAACTTTACATGATTTTTAGATTTGATTGCAAAAATCATGGGGATTCTTCGATATTCTTGACATTTACTGCTTGTGCATCAAGGGCTATAACACCTCAGTGAATTGGGTGCACAGTTTGTCACTGATTTTAAATAATGATACGTTAGTCTATCTTGCTACTCATTTCAAAAGACGGCGGGCGGCCATTATTGTCAGTTGACACGGTGAAATATGAACCTTTAAGAACACAGAAAGGTTACGGAAACAGTCTAAGCTAAGCAGCTATTCGATTACCTTGTTGTATGTTTTATAGAACCATAATAATACAAACATTAGAACGCCAATATAAGGGACTTCTAGTTTTAATCTGTGGTGTCTCAAACACAATACCAACGTATGAGGAGTTGGGTTTCAAAACGCGATATGCGCCATTTTTTAAACAACACTGGCTGTGGCAAGAGGAAAAGGACGTCACAAATGGATACCACTTGTTGGAAGAAGACCATCCCACCAAAACTCCGGTCTGCAAGGCTACATTTTCCAGCGTATTGGGTGAGTTAAATTGTGTCTTACCCTATCATTTAGTTGTCTGATGAGCTGCTTAGGCACTAATGTACAAGTCTTTGCAATTTGACAAATACAGTGAATGAACGAATGGCTGAATGAATGAATGACTTTGTTAATTGCTATATACATAAATAAATACATAAATAAATTCCACAAACATAACATACAAACATAATAAATGCCATTCTCTTATCATTGCAGGTATTGGTAAAGATTGTGTGCCTCTCGTTGGCAAGGCGTGATGCGGTCCGCCCCACCTGGCCGTAGGTTCCCAACCAGGGACCCCAGTGTGACTAATATGCACAAGCTATTGGACCAGCAGAATCACCATCCAGTCAGCTCCTCCCTCTATTACAGTGTTATCCCATCACCACTCTAATCTGGGGTTTGGATTCTAGCTACAGAGGCCTGTTCGTCATGTGCTCAAATTAAACTTAAAGAGTTAAGGACCCCAGCTTGTCTGAAGATGATAAACGTAGGGAGTCAGCCACTTACATTCTGCATAGAAGACGAGCGAGTCTTTTTTTTTTTACGATGTGCTGGGTAAGGTAGCGCATGAGGCAGTGACTGTCTGCTTTGACATGATGCTAAATTGAGTGGTCCCTAGAACCCCCATCGGTCAGGCATACTATTCCAGACAGCTGTACGTGTACACCTTTGGGGTTGTGGTCCACCATGGGAAGGGCAGTAGGCAAGCCATGGATGTCGTCCCACCTCTACATATGGATGGAGCGCGAGAATGGAAACGGTTGTAACATGGCTGCTTCTGCCTTGCACCACTGTTCACGTCAACAGTTGAGTGGTGCCGTTCACCGCGCTCAAAGGCTGTTCAGTGATTCTTGTTTTGGTCAGAACAAGAACATGAATCTGGACCTCCTGTCCATGCTGTTTGCCTTGATGAAGCAGGAATGTCCTAAGGATTGTTGCTGAGTATGTGTTTTCCTATCTGGGGGCCACAGTTTTCTGCCAGCGGATCGTGTGTTTGGGAGGATCGAGCAACAGGTTCGCAAGAAGGATACCATTTTCATCCCGGAGGAGTATTATGAGATCATGCAAAATCATGGTAATGTTCACTATATATGGGCCACACTGGCAGGCTTATGACTTTAGGCAGAAACACAGGCTTTTGTAAAGGCACAGAAGTTGTTTAAGCTAAGTGAGGCAAGAATGCTGGAATTAAAGAACGACAGTCAGGTTCAATTAAGGCTTTGCATAACAGTGAATACTGCTATCACTCAGAAGGAAGCTAAAAGAAAGTATGTCTTTAACTTGCTCTCTGAAATTGGTGTGTGTGCCTTCTACGATGATGCACTCTCACATTCACAGATGCATCTTGTCGATGACAGTTAATCTGGAAGAATAACTGCCTTTTGAGATTGAACATTCACTTAGAAAGTGAATAGTGAAAGAAAAAAAAAACTTGTTACCGCCCACGCCATCGGGGCGGTGTGGCAGGCTGTTATTGCAAGGGATGTTGTCGTGTAGTGCTTTTTAGTAGACGGCAATTTTTTCTATTGCCCGCCTATTTATTTTTGTTCTCCCGTCTTGCAAGGCTCACTGTAACTCACCTCCACACGGGTAGGTGCGCTGTGCGCGCCCTTGCATCATGTAAGTTTGTGAAAACACGGGTTACCGGGAACGCACCATTAATCGCCTACGCTCCCCCCCTCCTCCCTTCGCTCCTCCTCCCCATTCACTGCCGTGATGATGGCTGAGGCAGGAGGAGGTGGCGAGTCCTCCGAATCGAGTCCGAGGAGAATCAGACCGAGAGCCTCAAAAGTATGGGAGTATTTCAGGCTGACTGGAAAAAGGGTGACCTGTGCGCTCTGTCAGACCACGCTGGCGTACCACGGCAGCACCACCACCATGCACGAACACCTGAGGAGGAAACACATGGACGTGGTGGAAGATGCGCAAGCAGAAAGGGATAAGACAACGTGAGTTGATGGTGCATGATTGTTATTGAATTGGGCGAGCTGGTCTGTGCTGGTTTATTAACTCTTGAGAAGCATTAAACAGCGCTACTTAGACTCTGGAGGTCGTGTTTTGAACGCCGCCGTGCAGCGTCGCTGCGTTTCAGCGCGACCATTCGTTAGAGTTGATGGTGCGTTCGCGGCATCCCGTGTTTTCCACTACCCTTCTCTTGACGAGAAAGTGCCCTGGAACGGCGGTCAAACCCGCACCTCACTACCCGTGAACTCAGATCGAATCGAATCGATGTACTCCCAGTTACAGCTCGTACTAACTCAGGCGGTCAATAGTAAAAACGTTCCGTCGACTCGGTTCACTCATGGTCGATTACGTCGACTACTAGAGGCCGCCGCCGGACACGTCCACCAGAGTATCGGTCGTCAGACAGTCTGTGACGAGCTCGGTGATCTGAGTCCTGCAGGCTTCATAATGCTGCGTTCCAGAGACACGTTTTAAGTTACGTAAGTTACGAGCTGTAGCTGGGAGTACATCGATCTGGTAGAAAAACGGGTTACGGGTTACCTGGAACGCACCATAGGCGTGGGGAGCTAGCGTAGTAGCCTAGTCCTGGCAGATAACTGCGGGATAACAATATTGCGTTTATAGAGGTTCTTTGCGGCGCCCGCAGCCTCTTACTCATGGTGTGGGTGTGTGTTCCAGATGCCTCGGACATCAGCCTTCCGAGTTTCAAGTGGGGAAATCTCCCAGCTTTCTTGCAGTATTTCTCGGAGGCACGCCCCCTTTTGGTCGTGCCCCACTCGGAATTCTGAGAGTAGACCGAGCTCACCGATGACGCTCTCAACTAAAATGTCTGCGCCCGTAAATATGTTTAACAGGGGTCCTACGAAAACCGTAGGAACCCTATTGTATTCGTTAGTATTATTATATTTAACCTCTCACTTTGGCTCCAAAAGTTCTAAAAAATTGGAAGGTTGTAGAACTCTTAAATTTAGTGATGGAATTAGGAAGTAAAGGAATTCAACAGGCTGCCATTACCACTAGGAAGGTGCAATTTACATGAAACTTGTTATACTTGCACCATTTGTCATGATGAACAACTTTCACATTGCAACCTGTGCGTTCAGACCATTTGGATATAGTGCAGTGACCACCACTTGACCAAACACCCACACATTAACTCCTTTGGTGCCGAAAGTGGGAAAAGCTGCAAACTCGGCACATATGTACCAGGTGACTGCAGGACTATATGGTGTTAAATTCATAGCAATAAGGCGAAAGACGGCAGAGAAATGCATTTTAAAGTGAAATACATGCATATGTATACAGCTCTACAACACGTTTGAACAGCTCTAACATTACATCCAAAACACGTAGGCTCAGCTGTTGAATATGGTTATTAAGAAGAGATTCCATAGTATTCCCATGCCAAATTTAAAGACTATATCTGAAAAAAACAACCAAAAAAGGTTTGTTCGAAGTACTCCATTCTGAACCACAGCCTCTCTACAATGTAGGCGGGGCCTTAAAGCAGTACACACGTAATTTCCTAACCTCTTTTAGACAGTGGATTTTGACGCAGTATGCTTTAGAAACATGGTTGGTGATACCATGTTTAGTTTTTAAGGCACCCCATTGCCATATTACCATACGGACCAAGCTCACCATACGTCCACGTACATACTGTCGGTCATTCTGTCTTACAGACTTGATGACATTCCTACTTTATTCAGGTCACCATATTCTGCTGTCTCTGAGGCATCTGGAACACACTACAAGTTGATATGTGCAGAGGGGAGTAAATGAGCGGCCCCTCTCCAAGTGGTACAGCCCTAATGGAAACGCAAATACTCATGCTTAGATTGTTAATGCAAAATGTTTTTGAACAGTTTACTTAATGAGCTTCTAACAAAAGTAGGCCAAGGTAAAAGCCCCGACAGTATGCTCCGAATGGGTTCTCCATCTCTACATCAGTAAGCTAATTGTGTATCTTTCTCCTCTTTTTGTCAGTTGCAGGAAAAGTAGTCAGAATTCAGAATTCCTTCCAATGAAGAACTGCACGCCACAACTTGCAGCAGTGCTCACTGACAGTGTCCTGAAAATGATTGTGAGGTCCATGAGACCACAGTCCATCGTAGAAGGTGACGGATTCCCGCCCATGGTGCAACATTCCAACCTGCCTACATTCCACCCAAACGCACACGTTTCACCAACATGATGGAGAGGAATTATAATGTGGAATTTCAGCGAACCAAAGATGCCCTGTCCTGCAGCTCAATGATATGTCTGACAGCCGATGTGCAGTATGGCCACAGTCATATTTGGGCTTAACCTGCCAATTCATAAATGATGTATGTGAGCTAATGAACTTTAATTTGACCACCATGCCACATTAATGAGAGGCACACAGCCGTAAATATCGCATCATGGGTTGAAACTGCGGTTTCCAAATTTGAAAATCCCTCTGCATTGTTATTGTTCTTTCTTAAAGTATAGTTGTTCTGGGATTTTATAAATTCTATGAATTCTATGGTCTAATATATGTGATATTGTTCTTCCTGTGCTTGTTCATGCGAGTTTGCACTTTTCCACAGATAAGTAAGTTTTTGCCAAGTTCAAAGGCATATGTCATGTAGATAAACTTACTGTGTTGTTTTTGTTTTTTGCAGTTTCAATCTGAATTTTCTTTTTAATGTATTTATTTATTTATTTTATATTGTTCCAATGGATTTATTGCATTTTGGGGATTCTTTTAAAAAAATAAATATTTTATTATAAAAAATCTGGATGGAATTTTTAATGTTGTTATAACCTCAAGATGCTAGATGAAAGTTTGAAATGTAAAATAGTGTTTTTAACCATACCACGATCTTGGTAAACACCCTTTTACTCAAATTGATCAAAATGGATTTATAGTGTTTTGGAACCAAACTCTTTGTATATTAGGAAACCAACAGCAATCTTGATTGCTCTTTATTTACTAACCTGGGAAACACACAGAGCCTACTACAACTTTCCTAGCTTCTCTCTACTCAACTCTTATCAAGGGGAGGCATGTGGCTCAGGAGCTAGAGCGGGCTGGCTGATACCCGGAAGGTTGCTAGTTCGTTCCCCGGGTCCTCAAAGTGTGAGGAGCCAGTGAGTGTCGAGGTTTTCCCTGAGCAAGATGCCTCACCCTAACTTCTCCCGACGTGCCGGCTGTCTCCTTGCACAGCCGTCGTTGTGTGAATGTGTGCATGAATGGGTGAAAGTTAGGCAATATTGTACAGAGCTTTGAGTGGCCACCCCATTTACCTATTGCCTATCTATCTGCAGTCAGACAAACTCGTCTCAACACAGAACCCTTGTATCTTCAGATTTCCCCGTTTTGGATTCCGGCTCCGAGAACAACCTGAAGGACGCTCCGAGTCCGAGTTCCCTGACCACCCCCAACCAGAACTACATCTCGGACTCCTCCGTTCCCCCTGGGGAGCCCTGGCTGGAGGTGGGGCCCTCGAGGGCGGCCCTCTCCCTCCCCTTCTGCCTCAATCTGTGGCTGGAACCCGAGCCCAGCGACATGGCGCTTGCCGGGTCCTCGTCCAAGGAGTGGGTGGTGGAAATGGGGGTCCACGCCAAGCTTCACCTTCAGGAGGGCCTGATCTTCGGACCCTTTGTGGGGGAACTGGCCCGAGGAGCGCCCAGAACCAGCCTCAGCTATGCCTGGATTGTGAGTATCAAGACTTCACGAGTCTGAGGAGAAAGGCTGGGCTCTGCATGAATTGAGTGTCGACCCCCATCGGCCACGAGGTCGTCACAGTGTCTCTGTTTTGGATCTGATGTGAACCAGTTGGCGGCATGCGGGTCAGGATGTAGAGCGGGTTGGCTGGTAACCGGAAGGTTGTTGGTTCGATTCACGGCTCCTCCTAGATTTTGAGTGTTGAGGTGTCCCTGAGTGAGATGACAATGCAGTCCATTTTACATTTAACCGGATCTATTTTGGGGAGTTTGTGAAGGGATTCCGGTTTTGCCCGCACTGAGTTTGACTAGCCATACATTCTGCTCACATCTCCAGATCCGGGAGGATTCCGAGTTCTACTACGTAGATGGATCAGATGAAAACAAATCCAATTGGATGAGGTGAGAAATTCAGATTGGCTTTAGTAACACTGCCCACTTGTCTGAGTGGTCCTTTCTTTTCCATCTTCCCAAATGCTATGTATTAATATTCCCAGTGTTTCAAGATGAACTATTAATGAATCATATGCACCCTGTTGGGGGAAGGGGGGGGTTGTGAGTTGCAAAGAAAAAGTCTAGGGTTTGAATCCCGAGGTCCTTGGCAGACATATAGATGATACCCTTGAGCATAATGCCTTACGCCATCTAAACCCTGACTAAACGTCTAACTGTTTCAGGTACGTCTCGTACGCCGCTAAGGAGGAGGACCACAACCTGATAGTGGTCCAGCTGAACCAGCAGATCTACTACAAGACCTCCAAGCCCATCTCTGAGGGGGGCGAGCTCAAGGTCCGCATCGGGGAGGACTACGCTGCAACGCTGTGCCTGGGTGAGTCCGCACATGCAGAAGGTGCTCCTGGTCAGGTTCCCCTTCAACGCCTCGGTCTAGATGGATGGATGGGTGGACCTGTGTTAATCCCCCAGAGGGGGAATCCCTTTGTCACAGTACAGCAGCAGTGGAAGACACAGGATATAATACAATACAGTACAAGTAGTGCTAAGGAAAACCAAAATGGATGATAAAGTAAACGCTAAAGTAAGGACAAACTGAGCAAACAGAACAAATAGTATTAACAGTATACATTATAAAATGGCCCGTGCTAATACTTCAGCGTATAAGTGTGTAAATGCAATGTGGAAAACAAAGAGTATGTATTTCTTGGGAGATGAGCTCTCACCACATCAAGGAGTCGTTCTGTTTCACGCTGGGATTGACATGGAAGTCGGAAGCATCATTCTGTTGCGTAATCATCATCGTTCCCGCCCTCCAGATCCCGCCGACACAAGGTGCGACTTCGGCAAGAAGGAGAGCATCCTGCGTCTCTACCTGGACGTCCAGCTGGTGACCCTGGAAGAGCCCAGCTCCTCGCTGTGGTTCAACAGCAGCCAGCTGCCGGACGCCATGCCCATCATCCACAAGGTGACCAGCACCTCCACCCCGGACTCGGCCGTCGACCCCGGCCCCGCCTCCGGGTGCGGTCCCACGTACCTTCACGAGGAGTACAACTTCTTCCCGGGGACGGAGAACCTTTTGAACCACCCCACCCAAGGCCACCACAGGCTCTGGTACTTCTATGGCTTCCGGCCGGGTGCTGCCGGCCAGCCCATGGACTGGAGCACGGCGGTGTGTAAGCTGTGCGGGGAGCCGGTGGCCCTGGCGGACACGGTGGGTCACCTGAACGTCAAACACCAGATCAGCTCCCAACGCTTCCTCAGGGGCCAGAGGATCCGGAACTCCCTGTCATCTGGTAAGTTATGCATTCATCGTAGTAGCCCTGGTTCTTATCTTCATTGCAAGACGTTGTTGTCCTCAGCTCGGGTCTAGAAGTCGTAAGAGAGATGGTCCTTGTATGTGTTCTTTTGTTGTAATTGTACAATCGTCCCTGTACTCTTTGTTTTTGGTTATTTATTCTGTTAAATGTGACATGTTATGGCACCAGTTGTGAGTGTGATTAGCTGTCTTCTGACATCACAAGTGGGCGTGTCCACCTGGATGTGTGCTGGGATGGTTAGGGATCAGTCCACCAGCCTACTGCCCAGTGGATGGTAGCAAACGTTGCTCATCTAGCTGTCACACATCTAGGTGGACACTTCCACTTGTGATGTCAGAAGACAGCTAATCACAGATCTTGAAAAACGGCTCGTAACGGCTAATCACAATCACAGCTGGTGGTATAACATGCCACCGTTAACGCTAACTTATTAGTTTCGCTTACTGAAGCACGTTGACCGCCATCACTATGACAGCGGCTTTTCTAACTCAAGCCTTTTTCCACCGTTGTAATCCGTAGCTCAGAAGTCCACGTCGCTGACCCCGGCCCTGAGCGGCTCCCTGGACTGGTCCTCCACGCCGCCCTTCCACCTCAGACCCCCGACCACCACGGACGCCCTGTCCGGCGCCGTGTGCAACTTCCTGATCCGGGACCTCTACCAACCCGCCATGGTGGAAGGGCAAGGCTTCAAGGAGCTGATCCAAACGCTCCTGCCGTCCTACAAAGAGCTGCCCTCGGCCCGCGCCGTTGACGCCCTCCTGAAGGACCTCCACGCCAAGGAGAAGAAGCGGCTGCTGGAGCTCCTGAGGTGCAGGACGGCGGCGGTGGAGGCGAGCCAAGACGAGGAGGAGAGCGCGTTGGACTACACGCCGCAGTCGGAGACCCAGGAGACGCCGTTGCGCCACTCGACGGACGCGGCTCGCCCGGTGACCCTGAGCGCGGACGTGTGGCGGCACATGTGGCAGGGGGAGACGAGCCGCAACGCCACCCTCTGGGCGCACTACGTAGACGCAAACTTTGAGCCTCAGAACAGGGCGCTGACCACCCGGCGGCTGGCGGAGACGGAGACGGAGGGCGTGGAGGCGCAGGTGAGGGCGATGGCCCTGGACTGGGGCATCACCCGCCCCCACCTGGTCCTGCTCGGAGGGGACACGGCGGCGAGCGGGGGCCCGGGGCCGAGGAGACGCGACCAGAGGGGAGAGCCGGGCGGACAAGGGCCCGCCCCCGCCACCGTCCCCTGCTTCTTCGCCGCCGTGCAGGGCTGCGTCGAGGAAGTGACGTCGTTCCCCGTCGTCTCGGAGACCCTGAGGATGTTCCAAGGCGTCCTCTCGGGGTTGTTCACGCTCTGCCCGAGGAGCAACCCGTTCCGCTCCCAAATCGAGCTGCTGCTGCTCAAGATGGCGTCGGGCGAGCGCGCCCACCTACAGTCATGGGCTCACAGCCCGCTGGGCTGGAAAGGCCTCTACACCGTGGTCAACATTCTGAACAAACACAGAGCGCTGCTCTCTGAGCTGATGAAGCTGGAGACGGGTACCATCGTCAAACACGAACAGCCCGCCGAGGAGGACTCTGGCGTGGGCGTGGGCGGTGGCGGCGGCGACGAAGGCGCCGTGCTTCCGGGTGAAGCCGAGTGGAAGGTCATGCAGGAGCTGTGCGCGCTCCTGAAGCCCCTGGACGTGGCCTGTCGGACCCTCGCCAAGGAGGCCTTCCCCCGCCTCTCTCTGATCAAGCCCATCCTCATCGGCCTGCTCACGCGCCACCTGGTGGCCGTGCCCGGCGAGGTGAAGCCCCTCACCAAGGTGAAGACGAGGGTGCGGGAGAGGTTGGCGGGCTGCTACGAGGACCCGGCCGTGAACCGCATCCTGTGCGTGGCGTGCTCTCTGGACCCCCAGTTCCGTCACCTGGGATTCATGGCGGCCCAGGTAACGTTTGGAAATAATAATAATAATAATGGTGATGGGTGGGGCGGCGGGCGGCGTGTGGCTCAGGAGGTAGAGCGGGGTCGGCTGGTAACCGGAAGGTTGCCGGTTCGATCCCCGGCTCCTCCTCCTCGCTGGGTGTGGAGGTGGTGTGTGTGAATGTGTGCGTGAACGGGTGAATGTGTGGCAACATCGTAATGCATTTTTGCGAGGCTACTGGTCAGAAAGGCGCTGTACGCAGACGCAGTCCGTCTGGTGTCCTTCCTCCACCGCAGCCTGACGCTCTCCGGTGCTTTGTCCTCCAGGAACAAACCCTCACCCACGATTGGCTGAAGGAGGAGGCGGTGAGGATGATGAAGGAGGACCAGAGGGGGCGGATGACGGCGGCAGCGGCGGCCGGCGGCATCAAGAGGAGCTCCTCCCTCTCCTCGTCCGACTCGTACGACAACAACCAACCGCGGAGGAGCAAGCGCATCAAGAACGCCCCGCCCATCAGCTTCAGGGGCTGTGACGACGCCGAGGACGAGGACAGCGACGGGGAGGACGGCGCCGGCGGGGGGGAGAAGGAGCCGGCGGAGGCGGAGGCGGACCCCCAGGGGGGTCTGTCCGGGATGCAGTTCCTGCTGGGCGACCTGCTGGGCTCCCCCGCGGCGGGGGCGGCCCCGCTGCCCGAGGAGGAGGCGGCGGACATGGAGCTGAGCCTCTTCGCCGCCGACAAGAGGCCGTCCTCGGGGGTAGAGCCGCTGCAGTGGTGGAAGGCCAAGGCGGGGCAGTTCCCCCTGCTGGCGGCGGTGGCGAGGGCGTACCTGGCGGCGCCGGCGGTGGCGGGTGCCGCCGCCGTGGACTTTGCGGCGGACGGCGCCGTCACGGAGAAGAGGAGGAACATACCGCCGGAGAGCCTGGCGGAGATGCTGTTCCTGCATCACAACCACGTGACCACACCCACGGATTAAGAGGAGGGGTTTGAGAGTTGGGGGGGGGGGGGGGGGGGGGGGGG
>JAOPUD010000117.1:20457224-20471275 GCA_027122715.1 Trisopterus minutus
GTGTGTGTGTGTGTGTGTGTGTGTGTGTGTGTGTGTGTGTGTGTGTGTGTGTGTGTGTGTGTGTGTGCGCGTGTGTGGACCCATCTCGTGGGTGTAACGTCAAAGGTCATGAATTAATAAAGTTCATGCTCTCCATACGCTCCTAACTTTTCTATATACATTCTATAATATAGGAATGAAAATGTGAATATTACCTAAAACAATAGTACCATTCAAATTAAATTGATATGGTTCTCAATTCTAACGTAACAAATCTAACGTTGTTGCTCATGTGAGGACCAATCAGTGAAGACCATTTGATTGAAAGATGTTATTTTAATTTAATCTGTGATGGTGTTGTATTTTTCTGATCCATCCCTGTTCTCTAGGGCCGGTGTGATGAGGCGTTACCTGCTACCGGGCTTTCAGAGTCAGTTGTTGCTCGAACTGCAGAGACAGCAGAACAGCACACTTTTCTGTGACACCCTTTTACAAACGGAAGGTACGAAGTGGGTTACATTTCAATTTAGGGCATATAGCAGACCCGTTTATCCAAAGTGACTTACAATAAGTATATTTATCAGAAGAATGAGAAACAATATATTGCTGTCGGCACAGTAAGGACATTCATTGAACCAAGTGCCAAGCACTAACAATCGCTAGGTTAACCCACTCCCTCTACACAACACAGATAGCTATGATAATATGCTACACATCTAAGTACTTATTTTTTTGTGCCAGGACGCACAACATACAATACACGACTTGGTTCGGGTCCAGGCACGTCGTGTGGGTACCTCGTCAACGTGGGCGGGTCGGCGTTAGGTTTTAATCCCGGGAGACGGGTTTATTTATGACAGGAAAGGTTATGACGGGATATGGGAAATTAAATAAAAAACGCAATGACGCAATGCGTCTATTGTTGTCATACGGAACGTTAACGTTGATGGAGGCGAAACTCGAGCCCTGGGAAAGGAACGGCACAAAAACAAAACAGCTAAATGCTGATCCGGGTCCAACCTGCTCAGCCCGCTTGGAACCTCGACAGAGGTGCTACTAAAAAAAGTACAAGGTACCAGGTACTTTTATTGGCGGTGGAAACGCAGGCGGGGCGGGGCGGGGCGAGTTGAGCTGGTACTCTCGTTGGAAAAGGGGCATATGTGTACTCTGAACAAGTCAGCGTTGAGTCTTCTGACTAAATAGTAGGTGTATCTCGTTTAGAGGGTTAGGATTATGGCCGAAATACCATAAAGTACATTTACTCTGTGTCCTCAGAGTGTGAGCAATTAAACTATGAATGCAAAATATCTAACATAATTTGTCCTTCCCTCTCCTTTTCCTTGCCCTCACTAAGGTGTCTCCATCCCAGCTCATAGCTGCGTCCTGGCAGCCCTCAGTCCTTACCTGTCCCGCAAACTCTCTGCGTCTCCCGACCCCCCCGCCGGCCAGCAGCGTAGGGTGAAGCTCCAGGCGGTCAGCGCCCAGACCCTCCTGAAGCTGGTGGGCCTGCTGTACTCCGGTCTGCTGGAGGTGAAGGAGACCGCCGCCCGGGACGACGTGCTGGCCGCCGCCGCCCGGCTGGGACTCCACGGCCTCATGGAGGCCCGGGAGGAGGAGGAGGAGGAGGAGGAGGAGGAGGAGGAGGAGGAGGAGGAGGAGGAGGGGGGGGGCCGGGGGGGGGGGGGAGGGGGGGGAGGGGGAGGAGGAGGAGGAGGAGGAGGAGGAGGAGGGTGGGAGCCGGGGGGAGCGGGCCGGGCTGCTCGCCGGAGAACGCAAAGAGAGGGAGAAATGCCGCGCCACGCGCGACGCGGCGGTGCAGGTGGAGTTGCAGGTGGAGGCGAAGGCCAAGAGGGACGCAGAGACTCCTCCAGGTGAGGGGCTGGGTTTTGACGACGCAGCGACACAGACCGCTGGCTCCCCGGCGCCCCGTGTCTGCGCCTCGTCGTCGCCCACGGACGCCTCTCTAACGGGGGCGCTCGGTCATGGTGCCGCCACAGCCCTGTCGGGTGAAATGGGTTTAACAAAGGAGGTGACAAAGACCACCACCACCACCACCGCCACCGCCACTGAATCCCCGGCCCCCAGAAGCACCAGGGCGAGCGGGGAGCTGCCCTACTGCTTTCGGCCCAAACCGGGACCCCCGCCGAGGAAGGCGGGCACCAGGGAAACGGCCGAAGGTGGCAGGAAGAAGAAGGCGTCGGGACAGTTGACGACTCAAACGAAAGGAAAGGAGATGAGGAAACGGAGCGGGAGGCTGAGCGGACGGAAGATAAGCGGAGGGAAGCTGAGCGGAGGGAAGATAAGCGGAGGGAAGCTGAGCAGAGGGAAGCTGAGCGGAGGGAAGCTGAGCGGAGGGAAGATGAGCGGAGGGAAGATGAGCGGAGGGAGTCGAAGCCCGGCGAGAGGCTTGGCTCAGACCAGGGAGATAGCCATCAAGGTAGTTGGGTCATTTATTTTGCATTGAATGAAATGTCTTTGCCATTTTGATCGGTAAGGAGGTCAACCTTATCAGAAAACTACTCGGTTGATTTTACCGCTCCAGGAGTTCTACGCTATCTTTAGCCTCATAGCATTATTGCTGAAGTCATATTTTTGCCAAATTGTCTTGTATAATCGAACTCTACTCTCCTAACGATGCTGATTCCCTGTGCCTCATTGGCTGTATCCTAAGCCATTCAGAGTGCTTTTTTTTTACAATTCATCAATCACTATCTGCCTAAGTCATCTCTATGACTTAATTTTCATTTTTGATGCTAAATACAAGATGAACCTTAAAATATGACCCTAACAATATGTTAACGCACAGCAGCTTTGCTGAATATCATTCTGTTTCTCTTTTTGATGAAGCTGATATTTCACTACTAGATTGTGTCAATTCATGTGTGGGGTGTTTTATAATCAAAGGGGTGATTGTTCATCCACCCTCGCCCCCGTCCAGGTCAAGCTGAGGAGGGTGGAGCACGGGGCATCCTGGGAAGTGGTCCACATGTGTGACATGGGCCAGAAGAGACCACTGGGAGGACGTCAGGCCGTGTTCGCTGCCCTTAAGAAGGTACATGGCACGCTTTTATTTTGTACAATTCTGCAACTTAATCTCACATTAAACTTTCGAATCTGATTCCCGTTTTTGAAAGACTTTTGTTTACAAGTTGTATTTCGTTGCCCTCAAGAAGGTACATAAATCGGTTTTATTTTGTACAATTCTGCAACTTAAATTCACATTAAACTTTCGTATCTGATTCCCGTTTTTGAAAGACTTTTGTTTCCAAAGCAAAGTTTTGTTATCTTGATGACACCGTCCGATGCGTCTTGTGTGTAGCTGCTCTGTATGGTTCACTTGGTGAAGTGGCACTTCCTAATTCATCCTAGTTCAATTCCTCTTTTCCGCAAGTGTACCGCTTGTTGGGAGTAAGTCTCACACGGCATTCGTGTTTAATAAGAAAACAGAAAATCAAACACACGGTCAAAAAATGGTGTTGCTTGCTACAGTATCTTGCTCCAACTTAACCAAAGTTTCTTCCAACCCTATTAAATACTAAACAGTGTCGCTAAACAAAACATAGTAATGTTTTTATCATTTATAAATGACTAAATTATGCATTAAGACTAATATAAACCTTCATGATTACCAATTATGAATAGTTTTTAACTTACTTATTATTATTATTATTATTATTATTATTAATAATCAGTTAGTTCCTCTTAGGCTCCTACACTTGGATTTTCAATATAATAACGGAAAGCCTCTCTGACGTTCTTTCTCTAGGATAGAGCCAAACTCCTGCGAACACAGGCGAAGGGCACCAGAGGGCACTCCACCGCATCCACCTCCCAACACGGTCCAGCCACTAAACAACAACCAAACCCGGGCATGTATCCAGGCCTCCCCGGTCACCCGCCCCGCATCGAGGTCTTCACAGACCCCCGGTCGCCCGAGGGCCTCGGCTACACCCCGGAGAGCAACGACTCGGCCAGCGTGTCGGCCTTGCTGCCCCAGGCCCAGAGCCCCGTGGAGGAGTCGGACCAGGAGATAGAGAAGCTCCTGGAGGATATCATGATGGGCCTGAACATACTGCCGTCCTCTGGCATGGAGAAGGACAGCAACCGGTCAGGCTTTAGGTCGAACAGCGCCGCCGTCCCCGGCGTGCCTCCCGTCCTGGACTGGACGGCGAGGCAGGGAGAGGTGGACGCGGCCGCCAATGTGGGCGGCCCCCAGGGTTACAAGACGCTATGGACGGACGCCTCGTCCAAAGACACGGGTAATCCTTATTTTGGCAATTTTAATTTGTTTCTCGTGTTATTTTGTGTCAACACTTCATGGCATATTGTTGTTGTTGCACAATATAATTATGATAATCGTTATTAAGAGACTAATCTCGGATCAAGGAGTTCAATTATGTAGCCAAACCTTTGGGGGGGGGGACAGACATTTTGTTCACCAGTGGCGGTGGAGTTTGTGTTCGCTGGACAAGGAGGGATATGGACAATGGGAAGACGATGCTCACGTTTTAGTTATCAGTCATTTTCTGGATCCCAGGTCAATGGTCAGCCATAGCGCGTTTTTGTGGTTCTGCCTGTCAGGCTCCTTCCAGTCGAGTCCAGTCAGGACTGCAAACGGGATGCATCTTGACAGATCCTCACCAACATGATTGGTCAAAATACATTTGAAGCCTCCTTCACTCCAATTTGACCTCGTCTGACTTAAGATGTCATTCTCAAATCTGATTTGAGACTTAAAATGAAAGAAACTAACATTTTAGGGGATCAAATGGTTTTAAATGGAAATGTTATTCTTTCAATTTGCAGTGCCTTGTTTAATTGCCATTACATTTTTCCTTTGCCAGTCCTGCACAGCAGAAGCAGTTCCTGTTTGGATCCTGCTGCTGCGGCAGCCCCCTCGGTGCAATGCGCAGACACCTGGCCCCAAACGCAGAGCCAGTCCAACCAGATTGCTCAGGCGCAGTCCTCTCTGGCTCAGGAGCAGCCTGCAAGCAAAGACAGTTTGCCTCACCAAAGCTTTACCCAGTGCAATTCGCACAATAGCAAGAGGCAGCTAGACACGACGGAACAGAACGTTCCCCACTCTGAGCCTCTGGAATGTCAAAGCCTTCACACACTACATGGTGCATCAATCGCGCCTGATACTGTTGTTAAGTCATGTGGTCTGCAGACTGACCAGCCGGCCTTTAAGGAATTAACCTGGCTGTCAAGCACACGACAGGCACTGCAGTTTCCTCTTAGCTTGGGTTTCAAGGAGGACACTGAACCTTCTGAACCCGGTGATCCGGCCAGTCTTGAGTCCCTGAAGGACCAGGAGCTTCTGGAGTCTTCACGTTGTTCAACTGCAGAGAAGAAGAAGCAGAAGAAAAGGATGCCCCCTGTTAAAAAGCCCTGTGTGAAGGCTTCAAAAGAGAAAATAAAATCTTCTGATAGAGAAAGTTTGACCGGACCAATAGCCCCTTGTGGAAATGCACCACAAAGTAAAGATCCACCAGGGAAACAGTGTGATATGAAGGACAAACCAGTGACGTCAAAGAGAAAATGGAAATGTGAAGCACGCACAGATAACGCATATGATCGTATCTCGGGGTACAAAGTGACCAGACATGGGGATGGAGAGTTTAGTAAAATCTTTTTGAATGTGTGCTCAGTGAGTTTGTCCTGCAACAATGTCTTGAGCAAGAAAAGGACACTGAAGCAAGAACCTCCTCTTTCTAAAGAGCCACAGGAGGTGCTTGACATCACCGCTGTCGACAAAGGCTTTAAGAAATCCAACCAAACCATAACCAAGACTGGGATAAAAAGCGCTCTGCGTGCCAGAAGTGCTTCCAAAACCAAAGATAAGGGAGATGAGATTGTGGAGAATGTACCAGTGATCAAAAGGAAGCCAGGGAGACCTCCGAAGAGAAAGATTGTCCCTCCGAAGAGAAAGACTACCAACCCATCCACTGACGATATTTTTGAAAGTGACGGAAAAACAAACGTTAAGGCCGAGATAGGAGAAAGACCAAACAAAGGAAAACTAAGAAGGACACACATGAAGGTCGTCCGGGATGTTCCGATTTCGACCGATGAGGTCCATGATGATGTGCAGAGTTCAGACACTTTTTTGCCATCCTGCGGTGTTTCAGCCCTAGAACCTGAGACTTCCCCTCCCAGGGTGGATGATGAGCAGCTCTGCGCCCAGCAGCTCAATCCAGAGTCAAACAAGCACACGACATGTTCAGAGAATACTCACAGTGCAGAGAGTAAGAGGTCAGGAAATACTGAATCAAGGGTGAATCCTGCAGTGAAAGCAGCAGAAGCCAAACGGACACCCAAAGTTTCGCTGAAAGAGTTTAAAGAACTCATTAAGTTTAGACATATCAAGACCAGGGGTTCACAAATCAAAACTAAAGTGAAATCAAGTGAAGTGGAGGAAAATGACTGTGAAGCAACCTCTGCAGAGACTCTCGTTGGTGTGGAGGTTTTGCCCACAAAAAACATAAATTATGTTAAATTTGATCAAATCCAGAATCGGGTCGTCTCAACTGAAGGTCAGAAGTCACCGGTGGACATCACAGTTTCGCAGGACAAGAAAGGGGATCAATCACAAGGTCAAAAAGGTTTCCAGGTCCCTCTTGGAGCTGAGGATAAAAAGGGAAAGGATTACAACATTGTGGACATTGTTGTAAAAGATTTCCCATTAGTCGGCCAATCTTCATCAATAGCAAGAAAAGTAGGTGATCAATGCATTGCCAAGTGTCCAGGTCATTCTGCTGCTTCGGAAACAATACAGCCAAGACCTACAGTTGAACCTGTAATGAGACTGAAGAAGTCTGACAATGAACGTTGGGTGGAAGCAGATGACCTTTCTAGCAAGGACACCGGGTTTCACAGCAATAAAGGAGAAGAGACGAGTGAACTGGAGAGAAAAGAGATGGTTGAGGTGGTGCTTGGAAGACCAGGCGAGGAGCGTTTGGAGGAGAGGCCTGATGAAGGTGAGATACATGATTGGTAGATTGTGGATTTTTACACTTCCTAAAGTTATCTGCTTTAAAAAATAAGCGTTGATTAAATAGCAAGTAGGCATTCGCTTTAGATTACTTTTTACCAAGCTTTACTATTTTATTGTGTCCACCTTTTCTTCTCATTCATTTTCTTTCCAATAGATGCATTTTGAAATATAGAAATCAGCTACATTTTCAAAATAGTTTGCTCTTTTAATTGTCTTGTTTGTAAAACCAGTTGAAACACTGATGTTTTCAATACAAATATGTGATTTTGAAGTGCTTACAATTAGTGGACCTCACCCTATGATGGTGAAGGTATGTGGGTTTATGGTAAAATGATGTATGAGTTGCATGAATTCAAAATTAATGTTGGAAACAGATTAAATTGTGTTATTAAAGTGACACTGTACGATTCAGCCCCTTGACGGCAGACTTTCTGAACATAAACACTAAATAACAATGTTTACTCTAACTGGCTGTGCAACTGTGTAAGTTGAACAGGCATGTCTCAGCTTGCTTGAGATGGGTTTTGGGAGTGTCTATAGTAGCAGTAGCATCAGCAGTAGTAGAGCGGTACAGGCGTCTTATGTGTAGAATCTGTCAGTTATAGGATGCGACTATTTGGAAAACAATGAAATCACTATCGTTCAGCTTTGACTACCGGTATGTCGGTTATTTTAAGCTAGGATCTAGCTGAAATGCAGCACATTGCGACTTTAGGAAACCACTATGAGGGCTAACTTTTTTGCTGCTACTTCTTTTGACCTCTATCTCTAGCGTTGGATTTGACCCGTAACACAGAGCCACCACAAGACCCTGTGGAGGAGTCCACCCCCTGTTGTGTCGTCCCAGCTCAGCAGAGCAACATGACTGACACCGACTGCCCTGTCACCCCCGAGACTCCAAGCGCTCCGCGTGCCAGAAGTGCTTCCAAATCAAAAGATAAGGGAGATGAGATTGTG
Source organism: Trisopterus minutus (assembly GCA_027122715.1). Classification (NCBI taxonomy): domain Eukaryota; kingdom Metazoa; phylum Chordata; class Actinopteri; order Gadiformes; family Gadidae; genus Trisopterus; species Trisopterus minutus. The sequence continues at coordinate 20,465,158 of JAOPUD010000117.1, forward strand.
GAGAATGTACCAGTGATCAAAAGGAAGCCAGGGAGACCTCAGAAGAGAAAGACTGTCAACCCATCCACTGACGATATTTTTGAAAGTGACGGAAAAACAAACGTTAAGGCCGAGATAGGAGAAAAATGTCGACCAAACAAAGGAAAACTAAGAAGGACACGCATGAAGGTCGTCCGGAATGTTCAGATTTCGACCAATGAGGTCCATGATGATGTGCAGAGTTCAGACACTATTTTGCCATCCTGCGGTGTTTCAGCCCTAGAACCTGAGACTTCCCCTCCCAGGGTGGATGATGAGCAGCTCTGCGCCCAGCAGCTCAATCCAGAGTCAAACAAGCACACGACATGTTCAGAGAATACTCACAGTGCAGAGAGTAAGAGGTCAGGAAATACTGAATCAAGGGTGAATCCTGCAGTGAAAGCAGCAGAAGCCAAACGGACACCCAAAGTTTCGCTGAAAGAGTTTAAAGAACTCATTAAGTTTAGACATATCAAGACCAGGGGTTCACAAATCAAAACTAAAGTGAAATCAAGTGAAGTGGAGGAAAATGACTGTGAAGCAACCTCTGCAGAGACTCTCGTTGGTGTGGAGGTTTTGCCCACAAAAAACATAAATTATGTTAAATTTGATCAAATCCAGAATCGGGTCGTCTCAACTGAAGGTCAGAAGTCACCGGTGGACATCACAGTTTCGCAGGACAAGAAAGGGGATCAATCACAAGGTCAAAAAGGTTTCCAGGTCCCTCTTGGAGCTGAGGATAAAAAGGGAAAGGATTACAACATTGTGGACATTGTTGTAAAAGATTTCCCATTAGTCGGCCAATCTTCATCAATAGCAAGAAAAGTAGGTGATCAATGCATTGCCAAGTGTCCAGGTCATTCTGCTGCTTCGGAAACAATACAGCCAAGACCTACAGTTGAACCTGTAATGAGACTGAAGAAGTCTGACAATGAACGTTGGGTGGAAGCAGATGACCTTTCTAGCAAGGACACCGGGTTTCACAGCAATAAAGGAGAAGAAGAGACGAGCGACGAGTGTTTGGTGGAGAGGCCTGATGAAGGTGAGATACATGAGTGGTAGATTGTGTTTTTTTACACTTCCTGAAGTTATCATCTGCCTTTAAGAAGAAGAAGCATTGACTAAATGGCAAGTAGGCATTCGCGTTAGATTACTTTTTACTAATCCTTACTGTGTTCACGTTTTCTTCTCATTCATTTTCTGTTGAGCAATTTTGAAATATAGCAATCAACTATGTTTTCAAACTAGATAGCTGTTTTAATTGTCTGGTTTATAATACCTGTTGTAATGCTGATCTTTACAATACAAATCTGTGTTTTTAAAAGTGCTTCAAACTGGTGGACCTTGTTTTTGTTAACTCTTAACTCTTAACCGGCTGTGCAGCTGTGCAACTTGAACAAGCGTATCTGGGCTTGCTTGAGAGGGCTTTTGGGAGCGTCGACGGTAGTAGTAGTAGCTTCAGCATCAATAGTAGTAACTTCAGCCGCAACCAGAGTAGCGGCAGCATCAGTAGTAGTGTCCAGGCTGGTGAGCCAGCTTCTATTATTTGTAGAATCTATCTGATCATTATATCGGTTATTGGACGTCATTATATGGATAACATTGAAATCACTATCGATCAGTACTGACTACTGGTATGTCCAGGTTGTTTTGAGATAGGATCCAGCTGAAACGGGGCACATTGCGACTTTAAGAATCCACTATGAGGTCCAGCTTCTTTGATGCTGCTTCTTCTTTTGACCTCTATCTCTAGCGTTGGATTTGACCCATAAAACAGAGCCACCACAAGACCCTGTGGAGGACTCCACCCCCTGTTGTGTCAGCCCAGCTCAGCAGACTGACACTGACTGCCCTGTCACCCCCGAGACTCCAAACAGAAGGAGTCAATGCATCAAGGGTTCAAGACATTCCCAGGAAGATGAGGAGGAGGAGATGGAGGTGGACATTCTCCTGTGTTCCCCAGACAAAGGCCGAGAGCCGATAGAATTTGGAAGAGTTATTGTAGACGCATCACCGGATGAAGATGAGGAAGAACTGAAGGACGTTGATGTGATTGGAATTTAGATGGTAGCGGCTTGGAATATATCAATGTTGCCGATACTGAGGCATACCTTTTTATTATTTTATGTACTTCACCACTCAGAGTAAACATTCTCTAATGTTGTGTAATTTTTGACTACACTTTGTCAATCAAGTTAATTGACAGAATACTTGTATGGTTTATTCAAAGTGCTGTGGATTTGCCTTTTAATTTCAGTCCATGTTTTTGATTCTTTACATGCATGAGGTGTGTACGTGCAGATGTTGGTATGTATTAATTATTATTAAATAAAAGCTGCATGTCCATAGAAACGTGTGTATGTAAGTTACAACAATATCGTTTTCCTCACATAACATTATTCAATACTGGTTTAGAATTTAGAAATAAAGGTAAAAACAAATCATACTGCAAAAATGTAACGGCCAAGCGTCCATATTTTGTTGAGTAATTGTACTGCACTTATTAATATAAATATTTTCTTATTTTAAAATAGGATGCGTTGAGTGATTTTTGTGTAACGTTGTGTAACGGTGTCATGAGGTGTTTTTTTTTTCTGTGCCGGATCGGTTTGAATGTAACTTTATTGACACCGGAAGTGCGTCCGCTACTCACTTGGCCGGGTGGAAACCACACGTGTTTTTCTTATTAACGTTTGAAGGTTACTCAATAAGCGGTTCACACTTCTCTTGCTTTTGAACCCACTCGTTTTAACTATCTGCAGAAGGCGAACAGGACAATAAAGCGCAGACATGGACCCGATGAAGGCACAGCAGCTGGCGGCCGAGCTGGAAGTGGAGATGATGGCTGACATGTACAACCGGTGAGGCGGCGGGACAAGGTTACTAACACCGCCGAGGCTGCTCGGCACAGGACCTGATGCATTGGTGCTGAATCGCACTTTAAAGCCTTGGGGCATTTGATTTTGAATTGCAATATTTTTGGTGAAATACATTGCATTTGACATGGCTGCACCTGCATTCATAAAAGGAGTAAAGGAGGTTTAGGATAGGTGACATGTCACAATGCCGGCCAGAACCCCACACCGATTTAAAATGTATTGGCTGTATGTATGTATATATATATATATATGTATGTATGTATGTACGCATGCATGTATGTAGGTCAATTATGCCCCCCTTTTGCACTCCTGATCATCTCTGGAAGGAGGGCTCCCCCACTCTGCGGTCCATCTCGAGATTTCCTCCTTATTAAGAAGTTTTTTCTTGCCCTCTGGGGGTCTAGGGGGGGCCGTGAATGTATGGCCTGCTAAGGCCTTGGAGACTACCAGTGCTTAAGGGGCTATACAAATTGAATTGAATTCACAAGGGTGATTGGATAGGAGACCTGTCAGTCACAGTGCAGTGACTGAATGCAGATATTGGCTCGTAGCTCTCTGGGATTCGTGTGAAATATACGTTTAAACCGTATTTTTAATGTGTAAAACAATGCGCTGATGGAGCCTGTTAGGCGTTCATTACAAATACATGCTTGTTAAAGACTCCCTTATTGTACTCTTATTTATTATTATTATTTTTTTTTTACATTGTCACATACGCGTCGTGTGTTCAATTGCACAAATCAGTCTTTTGTGTAATGCAATAATTTTTTATTCTCTTATTCCCATTTCCTTTATGATAATGACAACCTTTAAGAAAATATTGACAATGACATACAATGAACACTGACAAGGAATCAAGCATATCATGAGTTATAATCTCTACTGTGTAGTATGGAACTAAGGAGCATCCACTAGTGCCTTGCATTAGGCTAGTCCTTTCCCCGTGGTAAGACAGAGTGGGGCATTGTTCATTTGTTTATGTGGATGTGATTGGTAGCTTCGTGCTTATAATTAGACCTGCTTCCCTTTTCTCATGAATACAGACACAGACCCTTTAAAGGTTAAAGACAAAATGGTGCATCCCGTTTGAACGGTGCGTAATTCAACACTGTTTGTCTTCTGTGCCTAAGCGAGCTTAGTCCCTCGATGCCGTCTACTTCACTGGGGCAGCTGCAGCCCAGGACGTAGAGTGGGTTGACTGGTGACCAGAAGGTTGCTAGTTCACTCCCCTAGCTCCCCTAGTGTTGGTGTCCCTGAGCAAGAGCCGGCCATCGGCCCCGCGTGGTCGACTCCGGCGTCGCTGTCGCTGTGTGACTGAACGTTTTGTGAGACGCTTTGGATAAAGTTGGATAATTCACATGTAAATGTTCACTGTCCTCCTGTTGTCCTCCCGTCCAGGATGACCAATGCCTGCCACCGGAAGTGTGTCCCCCCCCACTACAAGGAGCCCGAGCTGAGCAAGGGTGAGGCGGTGTGCCTGGACCGCTGCGTGGCCAAGTACCTGGACCTCCACGAGAAGCTGGGCCGCAAGCTGACTGAGCTGTCGGTGCAGGACGAGGAGGTCATGAGGAAAGCAGCCATCGGCAGCGAATAGACGGACGGATCAGTGTGAGTGTGAGTGTGATTGGGAGTGTGAGTGTGAGTGTGGTGGAAGTGGGTGTGGGTGTGGGTCCCCGTTTTTGGATGATTGTGTTATTATCTCAGAGGTAACAGCGCATTGGGGTTACAGCGCATTCATCATTATTTAAGTTTCTGTTCAACTGACACTATACCTGTATACTTCTTCTTTTATTCCAGCTTTTCATGTGAAATTAAAAGGTGTATTTGTGTGTTGTATGGAAATGTACAAAAAAAAAAGCGTATGTGAAAATCCTCATGGTTTCAGTCCATTCGTTTTTATACCTGAGTCATCATACCGTGTTTGTTTTATTTTTCACCGTCACCGTCAACACAGACGGGTAACATTGCTTACATTAGTTATCTGTAGTTAATTAATTATGTTCTCTAAGGTGGGATGACTAAATTGCTCATGTCTCTGTCCGGCGTCATTGGACCATTGCTGATGGTATTTACATTGAGGGAATGATGTCGCATTGATTTGTTAAGTAAAAAGACGTGAAGTTTTTATCGGGTGAGCAGCAGGTATATTTATGTTATGTTCTGTTTATCTACACATTGTCTCAGCAACTAATGTGAAAATAAAATAACACATTTTTCAACTGATTTCCATGGTGATGTATAAATAGATTAGTGTACAAGTACGCGAGAAATTCTTTAGGCTTGGTTCCTCAACAGCTACATAGCAAAACAAGATCAAGTAAAATAAAGATAAGTATAATGATATGCAAAAAAATAAGTATCAGAATAGGTCACAATAACTAATAATAATAACAAAGTAATAGTAAGAGGATGGTCGAGGATTATATTAATTCAATTAAATATTTGGGTGAACATTGACAAAATGCTGCCTCTGTCCCTTTAAGCCCAGGAGGGGAAGTGTGTCCCGCATGTTTAGTTTCGTTTCCCTCCCCTAAAATTGTACTTAACTTGACATTAGAAAGGGGAACTGCAGACAACCTGCATGCAGCCCATAGACATGAACTGTATTTAATGAAGACATTAATGTTGTCTTCTTGGTAAAGCCGTCTTTAACTGACCACTAAAACATGGTAAGTTCCTGTCATAATTGTTCATAATATACTGTATAACTAACGTTTATCTTGTATGTCTGCCGGTTTAATATTAACTCGTAAAGTCGCTTTACAGGCCATAAATCATTAGGCATGCAAATGTACAGCCATGGTAATCTGGGTTAATGTGTCGTAGTTGCTCACAGAAATGCATTCATATTTATTTATTGGCGTCTATTATTTTTAAGCAAAATAAATTGTCTTTCCTAAATTCTATGCAATGACAGTTTGTTTTGCGATAGATTAACACCCAACACTGTCGGGATTTAGTTCGTTGTAATGTGCACTGTAGTTAGTTGTAATAGTAAAGTCTTGCACTAATAATGTTGGCCACCAGATGGAGGCATCCGACGCAGAACACCTGATCCAGGAGGACGGGCTTCCCCCGGTCCCTCCCAACTACGGCGGCATGAACGAAGCCAAGGACGGCACCATCAACGGCCAGGTGAGCTGAAGGTTTCACACACACACACACACACACACACACACACACACACACACACACACACACACACACACACACACACACAC
>JAOPUD010000117.1:20546352-20557280 GCA_027122715.1 Trisopterus minutus
TGTGTGTGTGTGTGTGTGTGTGTGTGTGTGTGTGTGTGTGTGTGTGTGTGTGTGTGTGTGTGTGTGTGTATTTGTTCATAATTTAAATGTGTTTGCCAATAGGACTTTTACAGCCACAGTAACTGGGTTGAGTTGGGAAATACAGAGCCATTTCCCAACCTCATACAACCAGATCTCCCCATAGAAAACATAGCAGGTACGTATGTGTATGAGAGGTTTCCCTGTGTCCCTTTACACCACTGCAAGGTTTATGAAAGCCCATAAGCTTCAGCAAGACGAAGTCGTGCTATTCACGATAACAAATGGGACAATAGATTGTGTTACATTAAGAATATAATATAACAGGAAACACGATCTCTGAGGCGTGGGGTGGATGGGCCACCGACAATAACAGTTGTGGCTACAAACATGCCTTAACAATGTAACTCAAGAATTTTAAACCAACTACTAACACAACTTTCAGACAACACTCAAGGTGTGGTCGAATATTCAGCTCAAGAGATAGTCCATGCATATTCCAACCAGGGAATATCTGACATAAAACACTAAACTTCAATTCAATTTACAAAATATCAACATGTAAAATTAAAGACTTAGAAGTTTAACGTTAATTATGCTTTTTTTGTTGATGCTGCTGCTGTGGCTTCCAGCTAAGGACACTGCCACATGCAGTGACTGTGCCAGTGGGAATTGTCCCAACCCTATCCTTGCCAACATTCTTCAGGAAAAGAAGCTCACATCCGGCTACATGGGAATTTTCTCAAGCGAAAAGCCTAAAGGTATCAACAAAAATACATACATTTGATAATATAGTGACAGAAAGATGACCCATGTTTAGTTACGAATCATATTATTGATAATTTTACACTTATAAAGAATTAAAAAAAATATCTAGATTTTTTAAATGAACGAATAATAACCCTAACCCTATAAAAAATATACACTACTGTTCAAAAGTTTGGGGTCACCCAGACAATTTCATGTTTTTCATGAAAACTCACACTTTCATTCAACGGTTTTCAGCTGTGCTCACATAATTGCAGGAGGGTTTTCTAATCTTCAGTTAGCCTTTTAACACGATGAGCTCAACAATGGAGGCCTACCATCAGAACACAGGCGTGACGGTGGCTGGAAACGGGCCTCTGTACGCCTATGTTAAAAATCTGCTGTTTCCATGTAGAACAGTCCTTTACCGCATTAAAACTGTCTAGACTGTATTTCTGATTCATTTAATGTTCATCAAATGAATGAATTAATGAATTTCTTAAAAAAATAAGGACATTTCTAAGTGACCCCAAACTTTTGAACGGCGGCGTAAATCTAAATAATAATTTAGAAACAACATCATACGAACCCTGACCGGAACGTGCGGCCGCAGGTAAATGCAGCCACGGAGGAGCTAATGACTGGACCAGCAGCGTGGAACCTCGCGGGGGCATCAGCAAGGACGAGCGTCGCCCTGGCAACGAGGGCCTCCACGACGCCGCTGTCACCGCGGCAACCAGCGCCAGCCTCCAGCTCCTGGAGGACATCAGAGGAGCCGCCGGCGACCGCGACTTCCTGAGGTGACGCCTTTCCCTCGCTGCCGGAGACGTGCTTTGCGCTTTGAAGTTCGCCGTGGGACATCGGACCAGGATGTCCCTCGGTTTCCCCTTTGTCTCACTGTGATCATGACCTCCTCCTCCTCCTCCTCCTCCTCCTCCTCCCACCTCCTCCTCCAGGTTGATGGGGATCGCTCGCTCGGCGGTGGTGTGCTTCGTCATCGACACCACGGGCAGCATGGCGGACGACATTGCAGCGGCCAGGGAGGTGGTTTACAACATCATTGACAGTAAAAAGGGAACACAGGATGAACCTTCGGAGTACATCCTGGTCCCCTTTAACGACCCCGGTGAGTAACGACCCCTTTTTAGTCATAAAAATGACTATTTGATCTGTGGGCTATTCTACGTCTCATGCATTTTATGCGTCGTATTTGGAAATACCTGGCCAAATGTACAGCCCTCAATCACAGGTACCGTCTCAAAGAGCTTAACAGGACATCCCCCTGACCCTAGCCCCCCAGAGGGCAAGAAAATACTCCCTTAACATTACTTCCCATTTATACCTCTGTGGGTATGCAGACTTTGGGCCAATGACACGGACCACAGACCCCGAAGTCATGAAGACAGAGATCTCCAAGCTGAGGGCCAAAGGAGGCGGTGATTCACCAGAGATGTGTCTCTCAGGGCTCCAGGTTATTCTGCATATCTGTTATCTGTTTTTAGATTTATCTGTATTAAAAATATCTGCACTTTAAATACAGATGTTTTAAAGGACCCATATTATACAACCAGGGGTGAGTGTGATCAGCCATTACAAGCCCTTTAAATATTCTTTTAAATGTTTCAGTGACATCACAAGTGGGCATGTCCACCTAAAACATTGCTCATCTATCTAATAAATCTAGGACACACCCACTTGTGATGTCACTAAAACGCACAAAGAGGCATATACAAGCAACGGCTTGTAATGGCCAAACACACTGACACCTGGTGGTATAATATGGGACCTTGTGAATAGTAGCAGTTAAACCGGTCAATTTACCGTTCAAGTTACCGCTTTCCCTCTCCCTTATCCAGCTGGCCCTGACGGGCGCTCCGGCCTCCTCACACATATACGTGTTCACCGACGCCACGGCCAAAGACATCGAGCTGAAAGACGCCATCGAGGCTCTCATCAGGGACACCAAGTCAACGGTGGAGTCACCTGCTGCTTCTCCACGACCTTAAACCATACCTTCCCTGTTCCCTTGGTTCCCTTGCCCCCCTCTCAAAACCCTCTTACACACTTATTGTTGTATTAAGTGTATTGTACGTACAGTGATATGTTGTTTCTATTCTGACAAATGTACTGATTGTAAGTTGCTTTGGATAAGAGCGTCTGCTAAATGCCCTACATGTAAATCCTTCAGGTGTCATACTTAATGACACACGCCTATGGCAGGAAACGGCGTTCCGTCAAGGCCTCCTTCAGTGACTACACAGACCTGGCCTTAATGTCTGGGGGCCAGGCTATCCTGGTCACAAAGGGAAACCTGCATGAAGCCACAGAAGTCATCCTGGACACCTCCACCTCAGCCCTGGTAAAGCCCTACAGCCTAAGTGGCCGGAACGGTTGAACTAGCATTTGGTCAAATGTAAACGGTAAATGGACTGCGTTTACAAAGCGCCTTACAATGCTGCCTAACATTCACCCATTCATACACACATTCACACACTGACGGCCGAGTCAACCATGCAAGGCGACAGCCAGCTGGTCAGGAGCAGTCAGGGTGAGGCGTCTTACTCAGGGACAGCAAGGCACCTCACCCTGACTGCTCCCGACGAGCTGTCTGTCGCCCTGCGTGGTCGACTCCGCCGTTGCTGTGTGAATGTTTGAATGAATGGTTGTTAAATTGCTTTGGATTAAAAACGTCAGCAAAATCCCCTAAATGTGACGTAAACACAAACGACACAGGCTTGCATTTCCTGTCCTATCAGGTGACCGTTCTTCAGCGGTCCAGGAGCTCTGGGAGCGAGACCTTCACGTTCCCGCTGGACGAGTCTCTGAAGAACATCACGCTCTACATTACCGGGAGCCAGGTGACCTTCACCATGACCAACCCCACAGGTATGACAGCACGCCTCGGGATTTAATGGCAAGCCATGAAGGACCACTTGAGTGAAGGAAACATTTTCTGAATATATACATATACGTTGTCACACCCCAGCTGGATGTGGTTGGACAAAAACAGGGAACACAACCAACCCAAACCCAACAGGTGTGGCCAGAGCCGGCTTGAGGCATAAGCGAGCGGCTGCTTGCCTGCTGCTGCAAAAAAACCCCACAAAACAACCATTTTTTTTGTCCAGTAAACCACACTACCAAATTCAAAATTTTAGGGGGGAGGACCCCCAGACCCTCCCCCATTTACACCCACTTTTGCACAAATTGGAGGAGGGGGGCTTCTTTGCCCAGGGAGATGTTAGTTCGCAATCCATTCCCGTATTAATGCAATTTATAATGTGAGATGGTGTGACTTTTGTGTCAATCATCATCAAGCACAGTTGACTCCGCAGTGGTGGGAGGGGGGGCCCTAAAGGCTTGAAACTAATTCTGCATAGGGCCCCCAAAATGCCTGGGCCGGCTCTGTGTGTGGCCCATTCTCCTAATGACTGCCTGCGGTCCTGAATATATTTGGCCACAAGAGGTCGCCAAAGTTACAATCGCAACATATACATCGAGTTGGAGAACCGACATGGCACAAGAACACGGTTGTGTGTGTAGTCTAGCATCTTATCCTAGCTATCTTTGTTTGCATACGGGGAATGAGTTAACTTGATTGTTAACTTGATTGAATTGATTGTTAGTGCTTGGCACTTGGTTCTATGAACATCCTTACTGTACCCACAGTGGTATATTGTTGTTTCTCCTTATTCTGACCAATGTACTTATTGTTAAGTTACTTTGGATAAAGGCGTCTGCTGGCGTAAATTTCCTAAGATCTGGTACCAACCCTCAGGTGTGAGTCAGAGCAACGCGGTGCCCAGCGGGGACCTGGGGACTATCCAGAGTGTTGGGAACCTGTGGAGAATCCGTCTGAACGCTGATAAGCAGACAGGAACTTGGAAGATACAGATGGCCTCTACTCAACCCTACACACTGAAGGTCACAGGTCAGACGGATGAGACTTTGTTTTTTTCTGGGCTATTTAATTCAATTACATATTAATGTATAGCCCTAATCACAGGCACAGCCTCAAAGGGCTTAGCAGGCCGTACAGTTATGACACACTCCTAACCGACCAGAGGGCAAGAAAAAACTCCCTAACATATTTGGCTGTTAGGGATGTGAACTTTTTTAATAGTTACATTTTAAAGAATAGGTTATTCCATTCAGGGTCCATGGTACTAGAACATAGGTGTAATATGTACCTGTGTGTGTGTGTGTGTTCAAACCTCTAGGCCAAAATACCATCACCTTCATCTACGACTTTGTGGTCCCTTTCGCGGGACCCCACCCTGGTTATGCACCCATCGCCGGGCGACCACAAGCAGGTAAATATTATTTAGCGGCAGCAGGAGGTAGAGTGGATGACTTGAAACCGGAAGGTTGCTAGTCGATCCCCCGGCTCGGTTCTATGAACATCCTTACTAGTTGAGCCAATATGTGTCCCTGAGCAAGGCACCTCATCCTAACTGCTACTGACAAGCTGGAAGTTGCCTTGAGGTGTTGACTCCGCCGTCGGTGTGCAAAGTTGTGTATGATCCATTGTTAGGCGCTTTGGATAAAAGCGTCTGCTGAATGCCCTAAATGTAATGTAAATGTATTGGTGTTAACTGCAGTATTATACTGCGTATGCAATCATTGCCACATAGTGATACAGGCACTATGGATGCATGGAAAGACATGCAAAACTTGTAAAACAACTCCCGCTGTTTAAACTCAGGCCGGCCAGCTTACTTGTTGCTGTCGGTGATGGGACGGAGGGGGCCAACGTCGGTCACGGTGGGCGAGGTGGGCCTCATACCTGTGTCCCGGGCTGAGAACGTGAGCAGAGGCTTGATGACGGACATGGGCAACGGGGACATCCTGGTCACGGTGGACGCCGTGCCGCAGGGGGAGTTCGTGGTGATCCTGACGGGGACGGACGCTGTGTCCGGCAGTCGGTTCCAGCGCCAGTCTACCACCCAGATGAGCGTCTCCAAAGTCATCATCATGGTCAGCCTCATTAAACACACTGACCGAAAAAAACGACAGTTGGATCTGAATTCCTTGATGGTTGCCTTGACCCCCCCCCACACACACACACACACCACTTTGTACGTCCTTACCTCCCACTTAAAGGTCCCATGACATGCCACCAGGTGTGGTGTGATTAGCCGTTACGTTTTCAAAACAGCTTAATCACACCCTACCCGGTGGCATGTCATGGGACCTTTAAAAATAGCACCTGGCATTGTGTAGCATCTTATCCTAGCTATCTTTGGTTGTATACGGGGAAAAGGTTATCTTAGTGATTGTTAGTGCTTGGTACTTGGTTTTTTGAACATCCTTACTGTACCGACAGCGATATATTGTTTATTCTCTTCTCACAAATGTACTTATTGTTAGTCGGATAAAAGCTTCTGCTAAAACAATACATGAAGTGAATGAAGTGTGCGCGTCCTCAGGCAGTGGTGGACAGCAGCTTCGAACCAGGACAAATGCTGAGCATTCCCTTCAGCGTGATGACGGAGGGCTCTGGCGGGCCATGCACCATCAACGCCAGGAATGACGGAAATTTCCCGATGACATTCCCCAAAACGTAGGGTATAAAACAAATGTTCCTGTCAAACTAAACCTCGAATTCATGATTTCACAACCAACACCATTTCATTGGGTATCTACTTTGGCTCAAGTTACTGGGGGTTCATCCTACATTCAGAGACCATAACCTGAATTTGAGATTAAAACATGTTTCTTTATTTTATGCCAGTGTTACATTGACTACGGGGCAGTATGCTAATGCTACCCTGACCATCACACCGCCTAAAGACACACCGTCAGGCACCAGCGTCACACTGACCATAGACGCCAAGTCCTCTGCCTCAGCTGATTCCAACTACGCCGTCTTAAGACTCTCTGTTGTCTCCAAGGTAACCACTCCCTTCCACAGGTGTACTGGAAGGAACTCTAGAAATACACATATTGAGGTTCGCTCTGAACTAAATAATGTCGGTAATTGCTGGTCGACGAAAAAGAAAATATAATAACTATACGTGCTAAGAATGCTTAATTTCCCGTCCAGATTACAGACTTTGTCCGGCCAAGGTGTGAAATAGTCCGGGTCACGGCGGCTGACTGCCCCGCTGACGTGTCTCAGTGCGCGCCTTTCCGCTGGGACCTCTCCGCCAACCTGACCGACGGGAACGGCACGGGCATCGAACGCATCACCCTGCGGCAGGGGAACGGAGACCTCTCCCACGACACTCTGACTGACCTCGACATTCAAGCCTCGTACAACGCCTCCTGCTGCTCGCAGATCGTCGAAATCATGGCCGTGGATAAAGTGGGCAACGTGGGATCATGTTACCACTCCATCGTCCGGTCAGGAGGCCCTCCCGCCCTCGGCATGGCCCGCCCACTGTGGTTGCTGTGTCTGTTGCTGGCTGCTTGGATGGACAGGAGTTAGGAAAAACTCTTTTTTTTTATTTTTTATTCCTGAATCTACACTTTTGACCTATAATATTTTGCTTCATGTAATAGCCTTTATGAATAAGAACACACATTTTACGCCCCACTTGAGAGGGTCAATCCAAATAAAATAAAAATGTTGTAAACAATTGATGAAATTGTTTTTCAACCATCTCTTGTATCGCATGATACATAATGCAACTGATTAACTGCTGCACCAGATTTCAAAGAGGATTAAATGCTTTACATTTTTTTGATAAAGTCGAAGAAATTATCGAGAACAGAAACGACGATAGTTAACTTAAAATTTAGCACATCTGAATTTAATCAATAGCTTACGAACAAACATTGACCATAATGCTTGAACCCATTCAATACAATACAATTGCAGGACACATTGTAAAACATCAGGTGTCGTCATATTCAAGCATATTGCTACAGTAAACAATGCCACAGACCTATAGCAAATCAGCATACACATCCACCTTGTGAACATTCCTCAAATGCTTCTTCAAGTGTCCGGACTGTACAAAGCTCTTGGTGCAGTGGGCACAGGGATAGGGCCGCTCTCCGGTGTGGATGTACTTGTGCCTTTTCAGGTTGTTGTAGTCCAGGAACTGCTTTCCACAGTACGTACAACGGTATCTCTTCTCCCTGCTGTGGCTCCTCAGATGAACGTCTCGTTCCACCCTCCGGTTGAATATTTTGTCACAGAGGTGGCATGGGAACTGCCGTGTGGTTCCGGTGTGGACTCGTAAATGGGATTCAAAGTCTTTCCTCAAAAAGTAGCTCTTCTGGCAGATGTGGCAAACAAATGGTTTTATTCTACTGTGCACCATCTGCAGGTGTTGAGTGAGGCCGAATCTGTACGCGAAACCCTCATTGCACTGCGGGCAAATGTATATCTCTCCGTTGCGGTGCACCCGTCCGTGCCGAGTTAGCGACCGCGAGTCTGGGAAGATCTCGCTGCAGAGGGTGCAGGAGAAAAGCTTCTTGCCTGAATGGAGCCTGACGTGTTTATGCAGAGCTACTTTGCTGCTGAGGACACGGCCACACTGTTCGCACTGGTTTCTGAGCAGACGTTCAGCGTTGACCGAGAATGGCTGCGATGGTGACGGCAAGGGGGATGTTTCTGCAACTGTGGGGTGGGAGTATAGGGTGGTTCTTCGGGCAGAGGGGCTGTTATTGGAACCGGAACTGGAACCAGACGGAGTGATGGTTGACCGATGCTTTCGTGTGACGAGACGAGGACTGGTGAGCCGTTTAGGAGTTGTGTAGCTAGTTGACCACTTTGGAGGAAGCCCGTCGCAGCAGCTATCATTTCTCAGGGGTGGTTTACTGTCTTCTAGTATTGGTGGTATCCAAACTGCCTCAGTCTTTATTGTCTTCAAAGTAAAAGCAGTGTGGACCAAACCAACACTCTCTTTAGGTCTAGGCTTTTTTGGATTTAATTTGCGCTTTTTAGCTTTGAATTTTTTAGTCGCTAGTCTAAAGCCTTTGAGGCCATAGGGAGTTGGTTTATAAGAGTTGTATTTTGGACTCGCAGCATCTGGCTTTTGGGCGAGCTCTCCTGCCTTGTCAGGGCAGTATTCATCTGTCTCTGAATGTTCAACTTTAGGAACATCCTCTGTGGGTTTAATGGTTGTCTCCACGCCGTGGGTTGGTCCTGCTCCTTTAAGTCGTTTCACATTACCTTTTTGTATCGGGAGCTTAGTATTAAGTGTCGCCGTCTCTGCGACACAATCCACACTATCGTTGAGGGATTCCTGAAAGTAGAAAATAAGGACTGGTTTATTATAAGAATGATGTTATATTCATCCGACAAAACTATAAAATACTTCAACTGAGTAGACATGTATCATAAAATGACATTCGTCCAAACGTAGCAATACCTTTTCCTGTCGGGGATCCACCGGGGCCATGGACATTTGTGCAAAAAACATGGTTTTAGTTATCTCTGGGTGGAGATGAACCGGGTCATTGTTGAGGGGGATAGGGGCAGCTGATATCCCCTCCTGTGCAACCTGCTTCAGAGAGGGACTAGACACAGGTAATGTCTTGGGAACACAACACGATCCTCTGATAGTGGCCGATTGTGACTGGGTGGATGCAGCTGTTGAGGGCAGAATCAGGGTGAGGGTTCTTGGTGAAGACTTTGGCCCACAGTTCACAAAACATGTCCTTCGCATCTGAAGGACCATGTTTTCTGACTTAAAACAAGCTGCATTTTCCTCAATATCTGGAAGGTTAGATGACTTCCTTTGTATTACAGGTTGAGTGGAAGGAAACGTAGTTTTAGATATGTTTGTTGTGTTTGAAATGCCTAACCTATCTTCTACTGCTTCTACTGTTGATATTGATGTAAAAGACTTCTGCAGACGTGACTGAGCCCTTGTACATGTGGCTCCCAAAGCAGTGTTCGATTCTTGAGTCATGACAGCATGTGGTGTTAATTTTGTGGATGACTTTGACAGAGTCTTGGAAGGGACAACTGCAGATGGAGTACTGGCAGACACATCTGAATTTCCAGTACCCAGAGGAAGTTGAGGAACAGAGTTTTTTTTTGTGGAATGATCTAAAGTAGGCAGGCTGTTGGACACTTGGCAAACTAAAGCAGAGGGATAAGAAGCACAGTCTTTGGCTTTCGTTTGAGGAGACACAGAGGAGATAGAAACTCTTGGTGTCAAACTAGCATTTGAGGATGTGAAACCAGCCATTTTCTGCGTTGGGGCTGGTACTGTCATCTTTGGCTGAGAAGATGTCTTATCAAGAGCGTCTAATGTGGAGATTTGAGGATTTATGGCTTCAGTGCGTAGCAGTGCCTCCTGTCGTTTTGGGTTGTGATTTGGTTTTCTTGGTTCCATGGATTTGGATTTTGGTAACTCCGAAAGAGGAGGTTCCAAATCCTCAGCTGCTGAAGGAACAATGTCTTCCACCGTCTCCTTGTATACTTGATGTAAACTTGACAGCTCTGCATCTTCTGGAGAGTACCCTCTAGGGAGAGAGGCTTCCAAGCAGGGAACATGACTATCTTGCTCTAACTCTTCATGTTTGGAGGGCGTCTCTGATGCCTTTTTGGCTGGGAGAATATCAGAGGATGGAGAAGGTGACATCGTCCCCTGATATGGTAGTTGTTTAAAACAGCTCCTAGGCCTCCTACCTGGGCCTCCTGTTACTGGACTGGTTTCTGGATCAGGTTGGGTATGGATTTCTTTCAAGTTGATTTCAGAATCGCAAGATGCAGCCTTCATTGAGAAAGACACATCTGATAACTGGAAGGGATGTTCAGATATAATCTCACTGTTCAAAGATGTCTGCATTGTAACATCATCTGCAATTGCCATGGTTTCATCCACTCTGAAAACTTGCTGAGAGATCTTTTGTGATGGCCCTTCTCCTGGTGAAGACTCCACGTCAGATTCTTCAACCCTTTCAAAATGACACAACATGTTTCCTGCCGTTAGGAGTGTGTTGTGGTCAACCTTCTGGCCTTTTTCAAGGGGAGTCACTGGATCTGTGGACAGACACAAAAATGATTACATGGGCAAGGAGCAAAAGCAAATACACACACCTCAGCTTAAAATTTCAAGACAGACACAGGCACAGAGACACAAGCACAGAGACACAGGCACGGAGAAACACACGGAGAGACATGCATGGACACACACACACACACACACACACACACACACACACACACACACACACACACACACACACACACACACACA
>JAOPUD010000117.1:20566234-20576374 GCA_027122715.1 Trisopterus minutus
GGGTGCCCCCCCCCCCCCTCCCCCATGATCTTCTCTGGGGCTGCAGCTAGATGTAACTTGAACTTGTGCTAGAAAAGTTGTATGAGCGAGTTGGGGCTTGACCTGAGCCGGGGGGTGCGGAGCCCTGGACCTAAAGCTGGACAGGGCAAAGCCTCACCTGATGGCTCTGCACTGAGCAGCCTCTCAGTGTTTACATCAATTGTAAGCAAATGGAGCACACCCCACCTATTCCGATAGATGTTGATTCCCTAGAGTGTGCAGAGAATCTGCAGGCTCGGGCTTGCAGGTCACAGGTGTCAAATGATTTCCTACAAAGTAAAACCGGATTCCCGCAAAAGCATAAACAAAAAACAAAAAACATAACTGTGAGAACCAGATGTAACACCACTGCACTTATTAATGAACTATATTAACATTATGGTGTAGGCTTAGGCCTATCTATATTAGTTTCATTACCAAGAATCCTGACATTATCACATTTTTGCTGGTTCTTTAAACAGATCTACCGAGTTGAGATGTGGTGAAGTTGCACAATACATTTACCAAATGTAGCTCATGGAACACCAAAGAAGCACTGAAATCCTAAACATTTACACTAATAACAGCATACTATTGCGCTTTAATACTATACTGTTAAGTAAATCAGTTCAGGATGACACAATATCATACATAAGAATCAAACTGCACATCGCATGCAACACAGCCTTTAAATATTGACAGTAAGAGCTATGGAGACACCTCACCACACACACATATTGTCAGAAAGAGCTATGGAGGTACCTTACCACACTGGACTCCTATTTCACAGCTTGCTGAAGCACCTCGCCCATGCTCAGCGCCAACTCCCTGGATGTCCGCTTTCAGTTGATTCGTCCACCGAAGCTCTAAAGTTCTGCATTTTGATTTAAGCTCTTCGTTCTCCTGCAGGATTCTGGACAATTCTTCTTTCAACACATGGACCACAGTGTCCCAAAGTGCAGCAGTCTCTGCGGCTGCATTTGTCAGCATAGTGTCGATGGCAGTCAGGGTTCTCGTTTGATGTTCGCCCCCCAACATTTTGCGCATTTATATTTAAAACCAGGTAATTAAAAACGATAGTTTAACCCCCCCCCCCTCCCCCATCTGGCTCCCTGGCATCGCTTGTTTTGCAGGACCTAGTAGAGGAAATGCCACCGGCTCCGGAAGGAGGGAGAACGGGATGACTGGTGATCGGTGGAAGGTTACTGGTTCGATCCCCGGCTCCTCCTAGCGGAGGAGGTGTCGAGGTGTCCCTGAACAAAACCCCTCACCCTGACTGGTGTACACCGCCGGGGTTAGGTTGCGTGTGTGATTTGGGGAAAGTTTAGTAATATTGCCAATCTATTTGAGCGACCACTGTTTAGAAACACACTATATAATATGTGTAATAATATGTATTTATAGTAATATAAGAGACGTCTGTTTACCATCACCGGTGGGGTGCTGCTGCTGCGCTTCCACTAAGATTGTCCCGCCTCCCGTTCCGTAGTTTTCCTTTTGATCCCGGAAGAGTTATTGTTTATAGAAATGCAGGCAGATTTGAGACCAAAGGTCTTCTCTTTTGATCCTCTAACGATAAATCTCCGTCATATTCGCCTTTCCCCGCGGTCTTAAAATGTTTTAGTGATTTCGTCCTTCGTTCTGCCGTCGTCGCTTTTTTAACAACGCCAAGGCGCACAATCTAATGTAACAACTCGATTAGCATAGCAACTTAGCTACAGGGGGGTTGTGGCGGCGGCTCGGTAACACACCGATGAACGGCTCCTTTTCTGGACGAGAAGTGCATCTAAATCCCAGCCAGAAAGTAAGTCATTCGAGATCCGCGAACGCCCAACAACCCGTCTTCGTCTCAAACTGAAAGCTATTAGGCGATTCGGGGGTAAAAAAAAAACGGGGCTAAACTCGGGGCATCCAAAAACTACAAAGAACTACAAACCGCAAAGAACTACAAAGATGTCCGAGGCGATCGTCACGTTCCAGTCCCAGCTCTCGGGCGTGATGGAGACGGTCTTCAAGGCTGCCATGTACGAGATCACCCGTCTGGTGGAGGACAGCTTCCTAGAGGAGGTGACCCGCAGCCGGGAGCAGGTGCAAACTCACTCTTTCTCACTTACACTACAATTGGCCCTTCACCACACCTCACACTTGTGTACTCGTGCAGTAAGATGTGATTAAATTGATTCTGATTCTGATTCTGAAGGTGGAGTCCCTGAAGCGGCGGCTGAAGTGGTCCGAGGGGCGGCGGAAGGAAAGGGACCGAGACGGGGGACGGTGTGTGGACTGCGGGCGAGTGGGGGAGTCCAGCGACGTCGATGGAGGTGAGGCCAGATCCTCCTCAGCCGTTAAGACAGGTTAGTGTTTTTGGGATGAACGGTGCAGGTATTTGACCCTCAAAGATAAGGGGGCGGGGCGGGGCGGCTCCCCTGGGAACAGCGCGTACCATTGAGGCTTAGTCCTGATTGCCCTGACCCGGGTTCAATTCCTGCCCGTGGTGTTCAGCAGCATGTCCTCCCCTCTATCTCCCACACCTTCCTGTCTGTCTCACGCTATCATGAAGCATAATAAGGATGTATCAAGGCCACGACGGGAGGAAAAGAGTGGACAGGTCATGGAACTAATCCAATACTTTGATTTAATGAAGTCATTGTTTTTTTTAAGTTTTCAAAAAGAGGAGTGGTGTTGTATTGTGAATCTCCATGTGCATCGGTCATATGATGAATTTATTCACTTTGGTATAGAAAAAAGTCAGAAATTGGACAAAGCGTCGAAAGAGGAGATTCATGGGTGCCGTGCCAACGGTGAAGAGAGATCCATGCAGAGATCCAAGCACGACAAATCAGAGACCAGTGTATCACCAAAGGTATATTTTCAATGTAACTGCTTTGGCCAAGCTGGACAGTAACCAGTTATCTATATGAGTCCATAAACCCAAGGCAAAAAGAAACATGTGTATTAAACAATATATTAAGTATATTGTAACTTTTTTTTTTCGCCTGGTTAGTCAACAAATACCAGCAGAGAACATCTGGATCGCATGCCCAAAGAAGAAGCCCTCTGCATCACTCCCACCCCGGACACCAGCGAGCTCACAGAGAGATGGGGAATCAACTTAAATGGTCAGTTTTTATCACTATCATCCATCCATCCTAGTTCACTAGATATCTTTCGCCGGCCAATCATATATTTCTGCTGCTCATTGTGTGTATCGATCGTATCCTCCGACCCACCAGGCGCAGAGGGGGCCGCCTTCACCAGTCCCTCTAAAAACATCAGTGACACAGCCATCCAACGCTGCCAGAAGGACTGGGAGCCTGGCCTGAGCCAGAGGCAGGAGCAGAGTCCGGACACCCACTCACCTGGTCCAGCTGGACCTCTGTACCAGAACACCTACGGCATGGAGGACCTCAGCGGCTTTGAAAGGACCGAGTGTGCTAGTGGCAATGTGTTGGACATCAGTGGCATGGACGGGTCCACCGAGTCCCCGCCCAGCCGTGTGGGCGAGGACTTGAGTTACATCGGCCATTATGAGGACGACATGGGGGCCTTCGAGAGGCCAGAGCCTCATCAGTCTTACCCACTCAGCCACCCTCAGAGTAGCAGTAGTAGTAGAAGGGGTGCCATTTGCTCCCCGACAGAGTCCCCCTCAGGGGCCAACATAGAGGTGAGCGGGGGGTTCAGTTGTCTGCTGATTAATGAAGAGGGCTACCTTCAAGACCAGAGTGCCCTGTACCCGGAGCACGCGCCCGGTGCGTCAGGCAGTCGACTGGGCTTCAGGGGGCAAGACACGCAGCACAACGGTGAATCGTCGTTGCAGGGCCGTGCAGAGGATCTTTACGGGCCCTCAGAGTCCTTCATCCAAAGTCTAAACATGGGAGAGAGGGTGCAAGTTCAGGTGGCAGGACGGGGAGGGAGGAAACACAATTGTAATCAGTGCTCCATGTCCTTCCCTGACTCCTCTTCTCTGAAGGCCCATAAGCAGCAGACGCACAGCGTCGGCCAACGACCCCCCTTCTCCTGCAATCAGTGTGGGAAGACCTTTACCCAAGCCCATAGCTTTAAAGTCCACCAGAGGATCCACTCGGAGCAGGGGCTGCACCTCTGTAACCAGTGTGGCAAGGGCTTCCCCGGCATCGCCGACCTAAAGTCACACAAGTGTAACCAAACTGGTGACAAGCCATACTGCTGTACTGTGTGCGGGAACAAGTTTAGCCGCCTGTGGAACCTCAAGCTGCACAGACGCATTCACACGCAGGAGAAACCTCACAGGTGTAGCATGTGCGATAAGAGCTTCACGCGGGCAGACATTCTGAAGGTCCACCAACGCACCCACACGGGGGAGAGACCGTATTGCTGCGCTCTGTGTGGCCTCAGCTTCAAACGCCTGGACCACCTCAAGTCGCATCAGCGCAAACACAAGTCCGATCTTTGAGTTTGTATGGGTTTAAACGAGTATTCCTTGTATTCACATTTTATTGATGTTAGTATTTCGGTATGTTACTATTTTATTTTTTTTCAATTGTGATTGCATTATATTATTTAGAGCTAGTGAGATGTCATTTTTGCTTCCATGATGCCACATTTTCAATGGAATATTGTAGTAGGAGTATTTGGAAGATCAACGAACGGTGTATTCAATGTTATGTGTGGCTGGATTGACCTGTACAGCATCAGAGATAATTTGTGTCACAATCAAAATACTTGTTTGCATTATAGGAAATGAAGATTTCATTGTCTAAAGTCCATTCCAGTTTTATTGCTGTCATTAAGGTTCATTATATTCTTCTGTGACTTTTTTTATTTGTTTGTGTAATACTATTTCTTTTGTGGCGAAATATTCTGAATATCGGTAATATGTGTTTTTATATCGGGATATGTTTGATTTGTACTCTTTGCCATGGCTACATTTATGCTTGTAACATACTGTGTATTGCTGTTCATTTAAACATTTTAATAAAATTCTGAATAAGGTAATTACATCAATGATAGGCCTACATCGAAGCTTAAACCAGGTTGAAACATGCATTGTCCTGCTTTGACATTGGACAGCCAGTATTATAGTTTTTAAATGTGCAAAGTAGATGATTTAGGGGTATAGCCCGGGAAATTTGCTTTGGTCGACTAATGTTACAGGTTTCAGGAAAATTATGCGTAATAATATGCTTTACTTGAATAACGACGTTGCAGTAATTTATGTTATGTATTATATTATGGCTGTAATGTAAACAGCCAGTGGGATTAGGTGTAAAACGCCTTTTGTTAATAGAAATAGCACCAAGCGGCCACCGTACCGTCGGGTCGACGCGTACGTAAACAATAACAAAAACCTGGCGAATGGCTGCCTTAAAAAAAAAACCATACTACACAATGTTCAACTCAAGACTCAAATATTATATTATAAAAGACTGATAACATAATTTCACGATGTCCGATACGTGTTTCCATTTTGGGCCAATGTCATCGCCATAGTGGATCAATAAAGTTTCAGACGAAAAAAAAGGCGCTAGCTGTATTCCAGAGTAGCATGTGTGCTTTACGTTGATTCGGCTGGTTCAAATTAATCTATCGAGAAGTACATTAACGTCGTGAGGACGAAATCCATCTCCCGACCTTTGCCTCCTACTGGTAAACGGATCTGTGTCCTCGGTGATCAAATATTCGTCTAATGCTAGCGAACGTGCTAATGCTAACGATGCAAGGGCTCTCCAGTGTTACAGGGCATTAGTATGCATGGTTATTACAAGTCCTGCGCATAGTCCTATAAAGAGACATATATAGTCATAGTGCCGTTTCCATAACTTTCGGGGTTGAAAAAAAACCCCAACCAATTGTGATCAACACCATCATTATAGTGGTTTAAACCCCAAACATCCACCACAGTCAAGGGTCGGGGTCCGTCTCCCATCATGTCAGACATGGACACCCTGATCGCCGGGTTCCAGACCCAGCTGTCTGATGTCATGGAGACCATCCTGAAGACGGCGATGTTCGAGGTGACCAGGCTGGTGGAGGACGGGCTGTTCGAGCAGCTGAGGAGCAGGTGTCACGAGGTGGAGTCTCTGAAGGTGCAGCTGCAGCTGACAGAGAGCAGGCTGGGTGATGGGGACTTCATGATGAGGACCGGTGATGAAGAGTGCCATTTTAACCGTGCG
The DNA here is from genome assembly GCA_027122715.1 of Trisopterus minutus. Classification (NCBI taxonomy): domain Eukaryota; kingdom Metazoa; phylum Chordata; class Actinopteri; order Gadiformes; family Gadidae; genus Trisopterus; species Trisopterus minutus. The sequence goes on from JAOPUD010000117.1 coordinate 20,572,402, forward strand.
GATGACCCTTTTAGTGCATCCCCATATGGGGCAGAAGATGGGCTTGAAACATTGAATTCCGGTGAGTACATTGTTTTGTATTTGTAATTTGTTGTTCATTTGAGGGATACTGTTTATACTGTGTGTTCCTTTCTGTCGTTGTACTCAGCATTGTGTGTGTTTTTTTTTTCTTGACTTGTGCTTTCTTTAGGTGTTACAGAAGACTGTCGGTTGAAACAGGAAATAATCTTTATGGACCACCGTGTAACAGGCTGTGGACCGAAAGTGATGACAAACGCAGTGACCACACATGTGGCTGAAAAGCTCCCCAACAGTCTCAGCCCTTTGACTCATTCACAGGTGGGTGACATTGACTTGAAGAAATCGTGATGCAAAAGGCAGGATTTGGCAAGTAAGATCGATGGTTAATCAGTATGCACAATGGTATAGGGGACGCTGCAGATATACACTCTGCAATTTAGAGATAAATGTGGTTTACTTTTTACAGCACATTTGTGTCCAATTAGTTTGTTCATACGGCCTTCTGTTCCTATTCAGGAACCGAGTGAGAAGTCTGATGTGGTCGTGAAGGTGGAAAATGAGGCCCAGCCGCCCTGTTCTGTCGAGCACCGAGGATTCCCAGGGGGTTTAAGTGACGGTGAGATCTCTTCAGTGACTATTACAAGATACTTGTTCGGGATGAAATGCATTCATTTGGTGTATTTAATGAGTATAATATGTTTCTTTATGACTGTTGATAACGTTTCTTTAAGGCTGTTATTACCAGAAAGAGATATGCTGAAATTTCCGACCGAGTAAATCAAACCCAAAAATCTATTCTATAGTGAGCCATGAATACAAACGGTTATGGGAAGAAGCAGTTAGCATGGTTTTGTTTTAAATTCACCTGCATGCAAGAGAAAACTAATTCAGGACTTGAACGTCTAAAGGCACAGACACACCAAACTTATGTCAAAGGCCAACTGTTGAGTTTAAGTCTCAGCCAAAAAGTTGCACATGAAAGATCCCAGACTGTGGTTGTATACAAAAATGTAAATTAGCAGCGTTTGCCTTCCATTTTACGAACACTCGCACTCAGACAGAGTTGTTATATAGCTACCTCCATTTCAGAATAGGAACTGTCCATAGATGCGCTGTGAATCGATCAAAAAATGAAACGTGTACTTCTGTGTTTTTACTAATAATGGGGTACATTAAAATAGTTGGGCCTTAGCTAAGCATAAAACTGCATGGAGCCTTTCCAAGATATGCTTCGCTTGATTGAGTTTTTCCAATAAGATCTCCATTTCTCACTTATCTTACAGGTGTAAGTGGATCTACATTTCACAGCCTGGATGAAATGACAGATTTACACTCTACTCAGACAGCGAGAAGCTCTAAAGAGTCACCAGGGACCGTCAGACAGAACGGGCTCTCTTCTACAAACGCCTTCCCTGAGGACCAAGAAGACTTTGTTTTGCCCTTGGACATGGACTCTGAACACAGGGGTTTGTCTCTCTTGCAAAACCACATACTAAGTACTGCCAACGACTCTGACACAGCGCTTCCAAGCGAATCACTAAAACGAATGGACCATGAACGGATGCAGCCGGTATCGTCTGAGGCAAGACTACAAATGAGCCATGCGGGAGATGTGGTTATCAAGCAGGAGATTGTTTTAGATTCCGACGAGGAGGAGGAGGCACTGCTGGGTAAACGGGCAACAGACTCGGCAATCGCATTCCCCTCGTGTCAATTGAAGAATCACAAGGTGAGATTGAACGTTCCCGGCCACGGCTACATCTCCCATCGGGCCAAAGTGCAGGAAGCCGCCAAGCGGCATTTCAAAATGGGCACAAGTCTCGCATTGAAAGCCGGCGTCAGACCCTACCGACCGATAAGAAGGACCCATCTCACGGTCTCCTCCGGTGCAATCAGCGGCCATTCTCTGGCCGCCGGCTCCAACCTCCAGCACAGGAGCCCGTCCTCCTTCAAATCGGCTCCCTCTCCACACGCCGCACAGCCGGCCGCCCTCGGCAACAAACAACTCATGGGCGATTCCCAAAATTGCCTGCCCTCGGTCGGCGGCAAAGCCCAGTACCAAGCCCCCGGCTCCCAGCACCACCCCGCCGGCCTGCTCTCGTGCCTGGGCTCGGCGCCACAGGGGCCCAGGCACCGCTGCGGCCAGTGCGGCCGGTGTTTCGCCGACTCGAGCAACCTGAGGGCCCACCTGCAGACGCACACGGGGGAGAGGCCCTTCAGCTGCTCGCTGTGCGGCCGCAGCTTCACCAAGCTGAGCAACCTGAAGGCGCACCGCAGCGTGCACACCGGGGAGCGGCCGTACTGCTGCATGGCCTGCGGGAAGGGCTTCACGCAGAAGTGCAACCTGAAACGCCACCAGAGGATCCACCTCAACGTCTGATTCTGGTGACCTGGAGAGAGAGAGAGAGAGAGAGAGAGAGAGAGAGACTAGAGGGCTGTGTGAGTGTATAAGAGAGGGTGTTTGAGATTGTGTGTTTGAGAGTGAGTGTATGAGACGGAGAGCGACTGATAGTTTTGAATTTTAATGCCAGCCAGTATTACCTTTTTTATTATATTTCATATCTAGTGCAGATCCGCTTTCATAAGTCACTGATTAATATGTGTAAATGATTTGTGGGACTGCATACTAATGTCTATATTAGGGGCCCATAGTCTATTGGAATTCAACCAGTACGTTTCCCAAAGTCGTATGGAGTCGTATGCAGCATTAAACACTGTTAGCTAAACCCAAGGGTTTCATACGTTTTCACTGTGGTTTGTTGACTGTGACTGTTCCAACTTAGGAGTTGGGAAGTCTCTTTGGGGGAGACATGGGTTCAGTATAAATAATGTCTGGAGCAGTTCAAGACCGGTACGATGTAAATTATAAATGTATATGTAGGCCACAACACTTTTTCATGATAAATTGCTCAAGAACATTTATTATGGAGCAAATATGTATTTTTTATAAATTTCATTTCTTATTAATTACGTTTTGATTCAGCGCAAACTTTCTCGTGACATTTTTGTACTAGGGTGTGTGTCGTTATATTTAAAGGTGTCTAAACCCCAAAAGTTGTAACCCTCTGTCCTTAAACAGTGTTGCAGAATCTAATTACCTTACATTAAATAGTTTTCATATTGAATATCTTAATTAACACCCCTCTATTACAGGAATGCATGTGAGAGAGTCAAAGCTGGTGTGTGTGATGAGAAAACTGCTCAAGTTTGTTATATATTTTGATCAAAACCATACATTTGATAATAACTAATATACTTTAATCTTTAATAATACACTTTTAATGTGTAGGCACTGCAGGCTCAGGGAATATTTACAACGTGGGTCGTGTGGTTCACAGGATCCATCACCCAGACCCTTGTTTGTTCTTTTAAGTATGACACAAACAAAGACAATGTGATAAACGACCAATATATTCAGGTTACGTCCTTGTCCTCCCTTGCTTACCCTACTATAAAAGTACCCTAAACTGACGTTGGGTTTTCGTGTACGCTTGGTCTTAACATGCACTTATTTATTTGGCCTCTTGGTGGCAGTGTTTCTCCTACGATGGACCTACGCTCGGGTGGAATGTGTTTGGTACAAGTACCTTCATTTAAGATTTATTAGAGGTTTATCTCCGATACTTGCTGGCTATGACATTTTACTATCCCCATCTGTTGAGGTAGGCCTACTGCTGTTAATGTGTCGGCATTTGGCACATCACTTTCATTAAAATAATGGTGCGGTTGCTGTCGTCACATGGGTGAAAATTAAATGGACAGGGAGCTGGAATGACCGGTAATAGGAAGCCTACTGGTATTGGCTAATGGGTTATTATGCTACTTTTAAACGTCTCCTAATTAATATGTGCAAAAAAATTAAATCCCTACACACTCACACGCACGCACGCACGCACGCACGCACGCACACACACACACACACACACACACACACACACACACACACACACAC
>JAOPUD010000117.1:21118713-21131634 GCA_027122715.1 Trisopterus minutus
TGTGTGTGTGTGTGTGTGTGTGTGTGTGTGTGTGTGTGTGTGTGTGTGTGTGTGTGTGTGTGTGTGTGTGCATTTTTGTGTGTGTGTGTGTGATCGCATGCCTGTGTGTGTGTGTTCATGCGAGCGTGTCCGTGTGTGTTTTCGTACGTGCGTGCGTGTGTATGTCTGTGTGAGTGTGTAGATGTGTGCATGCTATTTAAAAAGCATACACTAATGTGCAGATCCTGCTGGAAGTACTGCGTTATTGACACAACGTGGCAGGTTGTCAAAAGTATCAAAGATGACCAATAGATAGATAAAAAATACTAACATATGTTGTTAAAAAAATCAAACAGGATGCATTTCATTTTCTCATGCCACGCACTCAATAGCCATCTGTTGTCGACAGGTTTGGTTTCACGTCAGCTGTTGTTGAAGGCATGCTTCAGACAGCTGTCACAGGATGGATGGATGGATGGCAAACAGACAATTATCTCCTCAGATCTACGGCGTAAGAAAATAAATCGATAACTATCACAACCATCATCTGTTTAAAGAACGGCGATTGCTGGGCAGAAGAATATAGAATATGAAAAGTGTATCACGATAACTTTTAGACAGCTACCAACTTCTGAACACGGTTGTGTGCGCGTGTGCGTGCGCGTGTGTGTGCGTATGTGCGCGTGTGTGTGTGTATAACTGTGGGCCTCTCTAACCTGGCACAATATCCACATAGTTTAAGACTGTGGTTCATCCAGGAGTCAAGACAATTTTAGATCTAAATGTTTAACCTACCTTGAGCTTCTTTACAAATGACCTCAGATTGATGCTGTTAGCTAAACATTTATTTGAAAAAGTTCAATGCGGTTTTTTGTTTTTTTTATCTGAGGAAGCTGCAGCCAGTAAAGTAATCCATATTCCGCGGTGTGCCAAGTCTACCTCATTAATACCACTACTTCTCGGTCTCAATGCTGTCTTTGACAATTGATAAATAATATTCCTCCATCCTGGATCAAGAAATGCATTGGTATTCAGCACATTATTTTTTTTTTCCTTAATCCACCAATCAAAAAAGCAAGTAATTATTCACTTGGACAAATGAGACAACTTTAAGGTGAACTTTGTTCAGCGAGAGGATAGGCTGTTGGCTCTGTGCTCTTTGCTGTTGTCATTCCAGGATATCGTCTTTGAGACAAGTTGTCATCATGAAGGGGACTGGAGACATGTTTGTCTCCGTTGTAGATGGCTGTCCCGGATCCCACTGTGTTTTATAAACAGGTTAGGGGTGCCATCAAACCTAATTTAAAACCTGAGCCTTTGAGTCTCTTTGAGACAGGGAATGCGTGGGGACTTTAGTGTGTGTGTGTGTGTGGGGGGGTTGCGAAGGCCTTGTTTTCAAAGATCTTTGCTTGTGTGTCTCCCATCTCTATCCCCTACGTTCTCCTGCTGTGGTTAAGCCAGCGTGAGGCCGCATCACAGGATGGTTTAGCGTGGGGTACATGTGCGCGTGTGTACGTGTGTGTCTTTGTGTGAGTGTTTGCCTGTGTGTGTGTGTGTGTCTTAGTGTGAGCGTGGGTCTATGTACGTGTGTATATGTGTGTCTTTGTGTGAGTGTGTGTCCTTGTTTGTGTGTGCGCCAAAGTGTGGTAGAAAGACGTGTGCGTACGACAGACACTAGATGCTTTATTCACTCTATTGTATTGAGCAAAGTAAACAACATTCAAATAGACACGCACATACAAAATAAAATAATAATGTCAACACAAAACAAACTTTGAGGTTACATAAAATGATTTACATTTTTACCAGAGATGGAGTTAGTCCAACTCTACGAATAATGTAAAAACATCATTCTATTCATAACTACATAAGAACTGCAGTCCACTCTGCTCAATCCATCAGTAGGGCGACAAACACTGCTGCCCCCTGCTTCCCATTCCTTTTGTTCAAATTACATTTACATTGAGGGCATTTAGCTGTTGCTTTTATCCAAAGCAACTTGCATAAGTACATATGTCAGCAGAAAGAGAAATAATATATCTGTCGGTACAGTAAGTATGCTCATAGAACCAAGTGCCAAGCACTAACAATCGCTAGGTTAACCCATTTCCCGTAAACAACAAAGATAGCTAGGATAAGACACTATACAACTAAGTACTATCACTAAGTACGACATACAATAAGTGCACACTTTAAGTGGCAGGACGTACAACATACAATAAGTAGGAGGGGTTGGCTATGCAGAGTCTAGGTGAACTCTGAACATTGTCATCTTAGAGGCTTTGAACCATTCCTCATTTAACCCTGGTTAGTCAGTTCACCATTGCATGCATTCATCAGACTACCAGAATAGTAATGTTAACTCCACTCCAAACACAAAATACAGTTGGGTTGAAAACTTTGATTAAGGTCTTCAATGACAGTGACCCATGTTCAATTCTCCATTGGATTCAATTCTCCTGCTTGCTTTGCCAGAGTGGCAAAGAACCTTTTCCAATGTTAAAATGTGGTCTTCCACGTGTACTTTAACCCTCTGTACTGTGTTTACCACAGACGTGCATGTACAATACTTTGCATCAGTCTTTAAGTCTGCGTGTATAACGGTCCTGTTAAGACCTCCGTCACATGGCCGCTGCCTCTGTGGTATAGTCAAGGTGCAGCAGTGTTTGTTACATTGGACAGTGTATTGAGATGCGCGTAATGTTCCCATATAGTACAAGTGTATACAATTATTTCCGTCAAAACTTTACGATCACATTGTAAAAGATCCTCCGCAGAAGACTGAAGACTCAGAGTTCACCTACTCTGTATGGCCTCCGCCCTTACCGCTCCTGGCACAGAGTGTTCACATTTATTATACGTTGTACGGCCTGGCACTTAATGTATGCACTTACTGTATGTTGTACGTCATTGCACTTAAACGTAGGCGATCTTTGTTGCATATGGGGAATGGGATGACCTTCGACTTAGTGCTTGCCACTTGTTTATATAAACATCCTACTGCATCGACAGCAATATTTTATTCAATTTTCTTTGGATACAAGTGCCCTTAATGCAAACGTATGATCAGGCTCCCTTGACTACTGTCGGTTCTAGCGATGGGGCAGCGGCGGTTGTGTGTCTCCATCCTGTAACCACGTTACCTTGCAGCAATGCAATAAACACAGCGGACCTGAGAGCAGCAGTCAAATGGTGTCTTCAGTCAGCTGTGATAGACGCGTCGAAGGAGTTGAAATGTTCAGCGTGCGTTCCTACAGACAATAGACTCAAAGAAAGAACGGCCTTAGAAAAGCGCATGGCTGCGGACACCGACAATGGCAGCCCGGATGCCATCGTGAAGGGCTCGGGTAAAAGCCAGCAGTGATGCTGAAGGCTCTAATTGTTCCAATTTAACAAGGAAAAGGCCAAGGTAACCCACACATTTTATTTCAAAAATAAAAAATCCATTAAATGGAAGCTACAATGTTTTTCTCTTGTCCATTGGTTCTCTCCGAAATACACCTGCCATCTGCCACCAAAAAAACATCAACAAAGCCTTTGAGGTACCTCTTAATGAAGTGAATTATACCATTCCTGCTTTTCAGGCCGTAACCAACCATTGACCCTGTGTCCCTCCCTTGGTGGACAAAACACAATCAGTAAAATATTAGATTTATTACCACAATCCAGAGCAATCCATCTAAAACGGTGTATGCAACAGTATTACACAACAGTGGGAGCAGATCATCCTAGGTAAACAGCACCTTTTCCCCATCCCTCTCGGTACGAGGGAGACAGGACAAAGAGCAGAACGCAATTAGAGCAGATTCTCTGTGGCCAGCCTTTCAGGACGCTTGGAGAAGAGGACTTCTATTTTGGTATGCATACATCGGTGTTGGAAGTGCAGGTTCTGCATGAGGTTGGAGGGGCGGCTTTGATCTCTCTACAGTGTCAGGCCCTCATTGTTCATCAGGTCCTCCAGAAAAAATGCCACCCAGACTGCGTGAAATATAGCGGTTGTTTGCACACAATGTAAACTATGAAGGCATCACCACTGGCAGTCCTCCAACACAGCCGGCCGTATAGAGGAGTGTTGAAACTCAGCTCAGAGGGTCAAGTAAGCTCACACCCAGACACTTTCAGCACTGATGCTTACAGTAGAATTAATGCTACCAGCCTATTGCGAACTGCACTACATTGTAGTGGTTATGAATGAGGAGTTCATACAGAAGCCATTGTAGATATTTGCCATTCTGTATCACTTACTAAACTACTGTTTTTTTGCACAATTGTTTACACACGTTTTCTGAATCTTTGGCTCATTTTTTTTTAACACTAAATACAAAACCACAAACAAAATGCAAAACAGTTTCATTCCTTTGCTAAATATTTTTTCTATTGCATCAAAAAGACACACTCCATCATATGAATAAATCTGATTTGCTCAATACAAAACAATGCAATGAATATCTTATCGGTACGTTTATGCCTTTTTGCATTTGTGGTTTCACATTGTAAAGTGAAATATTGTTACATCAACGTGTATCTGCTCTAAACGATATAAACTCAAATTACGACAATAAGTCGAAATTAAAGAAAAAAACGAAAGGAGGCTACATTCTGCCACCTATTTTGGTCTGGCCCCTGGGCTACCAGGAGGAGAGACATGCGGGCAGGTGGAATCCGGCCATACACCTCCCATCGCCATGCCGAAAATAGCTCTTCACTCGGGTTTAGGAGAGGGGATTACGGTGGGAGCTATAGAACAATAAACTGTAGGTGGTTGATGAACCAGCTGTAGAGCTGCCTGGTGGAATCGTCTCACTGTCCCAGGTGACAACACACACGGGCTGCTCGGGTCCGCCCCTCTGCTCTGCTGGAAGGAGAGTGCCTTGTAGGGTATCCAGGAATGTGAGGATGAGGGCTGTGTTGAAGGGACCATGGTTGCCATGGGGATAGAGGATGGCGTGCTGGCTAATGGCCGTGCACGTGGTGATAGTCCCTCCACTGTCCAGGAACGATCACAATGGCACAGTGGCAGATTACGTCCCGTTCCTGTCATTTGGCGGCGAGGTTAAAGCCAGCCTCGTCAATGCGAATATAAAAGTGTTGAATTACAGAGGCATCTAGCCCCAAGACTCCCTGAGACTATAAGAGACATAGACAGCTTTGAATACAGCAGTCAATGTGATGAACCCCAATACACTGGATGATAGTACGGTAATGTTTCTATACGTTGATGGTGGAGTAAATCCACAGTATAGTACCTATTTTGACGTTTTCATAGCGTTGCTCACTGAGTTTCACCCTGTACACCGGTTTCATCCAGAATCGGCGGGTGTGTAGGAATTCAGTTACTGAATATTATGTGGTGTGCAATTATGTGGTCATGTAGTTATAGTAGTCTCATGGTTCAAAATTGCGGTTTCAGGTTCTGGTGTAAACGTGGTCCACTTAACTTTGTTCTGCAGATCTTAAAATATAGACGGTTACAGTAAGCTAGAATTATGTTGCCTTTTTTCCAACATTAAGTTACATAAGTACTCCAGCATGTTAAAGTTATACATAAAGAACAGTAGCAAGGTTAAAAAATAAAGATGGTTACATTAAGCTAGAATATGTTGTCTCCTTCCAACATTAAATGACATTACGTCTAAGTAGCAAAGTCTAAATAACAGGTAACTTAGCAGTTCTCATTTCTGAATGAACAGATGACGGATAAAACCATGAATTCGCTCAGGTGGTGCTGAACTCTGCCCGTCCTCCATCATACCCAATCCATGGTTGAGCCCATGGTCAACCAATATGACCCTGAGACAACTGTCCTTTGTGCTCTTCCTACTCATCACTCCTTGACCTCTATCTCATGCTTCACCGTTGACCCCACCGTTTTGCCTTCAAATCAGGAGAGCTCATCTGTGGCCTTTATACTGTGGCAACCATGGCCGTGGACAGCGGTTCCGAGTGCCACAAAGAATTCTGGGAGGGTTCTGACAATTATTAGTTGGACCTTGTAGCACCCTCCTGGGTCCTTTGCGGTAGACTAATGAGGGGGGGGAGGGGGGGGCAGTACCTAGTGTCCATATAGGTGGCGATGTGTTCTGGATGTTGAAATAAAAGGCAGCTCTCGGAGGTGCTAGCTGTGCAAGCTGTGATCACCCGTTCGCCGACGCTACAGCACTGTATAGTGCTAGAGCGCTGAGTTGCAACTAGTGTTATGTAAAGCCCTGCTTGTAATTGTGTAGACTTGGCCCAGGGATTTAGTAAATGAGTTTCAGGTTTCAGTGATTGAATATCAAGTTGTAATTATAGTCTTTGAACAATAGTGAAAAAATTCAATTTTTGTATGCTCAGAGTTTGAGGAGAAGATATGGCAGGAAGATTATTGGCCACCGTGTTATTGTGCACGTCCCTGGCCAGCGTGTCCGCATTGTCAAACTGTGTGCTGCCACAAGTAATAGCCGGTTTCTCCACCATCATGCAACCCTGGGGCCTTATAACACTGAACATCATCTTACAGTTCTAGCCGGGGAGCAGCAGGGTCGGCGGCAGGCAGTGCATCCTGTCTGATGACAAGGTTTGGGACCTTGTCAGCTTTCACCGTGCTGTCCAGATCTGAGAGTGATTTGACATCAGACAGATTCCTAAATGTTTGCCTTCCACCATGCAGCCCTTCCCTCAAACATTGTGCTCAGTCTAGCCCCCCCTGTTTCATAGGCAGCAGTGACTTCTACTGCATGTTTGTTGAGCGTTACAAAATAAAGAACTTGAACCCAGTAGGATAGTTATTCCTTGCGTGGCGGTGTAAGGTCTGAAGCCCATATACCAGGGGGAGTCTCTTACAGGCAGGGGGATTGGCATGTAGTGACATAGGTGGGCAGTGTTGTCCAGGCTCGATCCGTCACACCTGAGGGATTACCCCCGGGACCTGGCGGGGGACAACGTTGCATTTCATGTGGACCAAGTCCTCTGGCCAGACCCAGCCCAAAGACCTGATGCAGAATTCGGAATCTCTCATAAACAATATATATTCCACTGTCACACACCAAGTTGTGATTACAATACATTCACTTATTGCCTGATGATGTGACTACATGCCCTGGCCGCTGTGTTCACAATTTGTGGACACAGCAGCCTCTAGTCTCTAATGCGCTGTAATTTTTATACATTGACTGGTTGAAATAATTGTTTGATATTGGTATTTAATGGTTTACTTAAAGGTTCCATGACATGGCATCAGGTGTGGTGGGATAGATGAGCAACGTTTGCTACAGTCCATTGGGTAGGCTGATAGACTGATCTATCCAGCACAGATCTAGGTGGACACGCCCACCTGTGATGCCATAAGGGGCAGATTTTCAAAACGGCTTGTAATGGCTAATCACACCACACCTGGTGGCTTGCCATGGGACCTTTAAGAGGAGATTGTTTGATTTTGAGCAGAGATTGAATGGTTTAGAAAAGATTGTTTGATTTTGAATAGGACTATCTTTGAAAGGGATAGCTTGAAGATTTGTGTCTATATTTAAAGTTTGAGCAAATGGGTGAAGGTTTCAAGAATTCGTCTTGCTAGACTGAGAAGGAAAGCGTCGCACAGCATGGATTAGTGCCAGTCCTGCTGTGCAATTTACTATTTGCTTTGTCATATTTGGAAGTGGGTCTCCTCTCTCACAATGGACGCCGTGTTTCTTCAGAACTTGCCTTAACCGAGTCCGATTTGGACAGATGAGTAGATCCGAAAGCCACTGGCGTCAACTCAGCCATCCTACGTGGTAATGTAGTTTTGCTTTTTGTGTTTTAAAAAAAACATTTGAAAAGAAAAGGAAAAGGGATTGGTTAAATAAAACGATTCTGTAGCAGTGGCCTCCGACCTGCTCAGCAAAACACACTCTGAATCGACATTCAAACATTCTTACAGAACACATAACTGTAGGCTATGCTTTTGGATCCTTGTGGTAGGATGGTAGCAAGCAGCTGGTATCATTGTGGAGTGTACACAAAACAAGTAACATGTTCACGGAATAAGCCCGCAAAGGGCAAGATTTAATGGCCAACACTTAAACAATTCACTGGGCCAAAGAACCCAGCAGCATTTCCCCCTGCCAAACCCCCTCCCACATAAATCAAGCTTGTCCTTCTCCAAGCTCTCCTTAAAAACAAGTTGACCTGCATTCATAATCATTAAGGGGGGCCTTGAGGTATTTTAATATAAATCCTCCTTAGCTCAACATATCTATTGGTCCTACAATAACAACGCTAGTGCATCGTGTTTAAACTATACATTTGTATTTGATAATTGACCAACAAACATTCAGAAGCATCTTAGTTAAACAGGATCCCTGCCGGATCCCCTCTCCATTCAGCTGCACTTGGTACAGTCCAATGAGGTCTAACAATGCATACCTGTGAATGGTTTAACCAGGGAGGTGGATCATGTAGCCTTCTCACACTATCGTTAATCCAAAACACACAAGCACTCTCGTCTGCCCTCCCCCCTCCTGCTAAGGGAACGGTGATTGCAGTGAATGTAGTAAAAGTAATTCTGATTCTGATTCGGAGAGAGGAGTTGGATGAAGAAATCATTGGATTGACCACGGTTGTGACGGTTATTTGATTTTGATTGCGTTGCTCATCAATCACCGCTGGTCAGATAATTATTACAAATTCATCACAGCCCTAGTCGTTGTGCATTGCAGGGGGAAAGAAGTCCTTTTGTCAAATTTGCTAATAATTATTGTTAAAATAGTTAATTGACTTGTGTTACACCATTAGCGTGGTCACAAAAACATTAACATGAGTACAAACGTATAATCATAATTGCAGTGGACAGACTTGTTGTTCCTGTCACGCCACTAATGTGCCACAGACATGACCGGTGAGTCGGTACAAACACCAAACGACACTTCAGTGCTCGGTGGAGCTCCCGGGTTCACAAAATGGTGAAAGACTGTTAAAGGTCTAATGATTCCCTGTTGATTCCAACACTCTCAAAGTTTTGATGCAAGTTCATAACCTCAGTGATGAAAGCTTTCTTTTTATGGGAATTGGTGTCACCCCGGGTCACATGCCTTTTCCTCTTCTCATAATGTGAGAGCAGTAGGCAAGCCCAATGTCTGCTGGGTAATAGTGGTGAAACTTTGTCAACAATTGGCCAACCAGGCACATAGGTTATCATTGTGATCTGTGCCTAGAAGAGATACCCCATCATCTTTTAGTTAAAGGTAAAACCATTCCTGCACATTAGAGGTAACAACAGTTACCAAAAGAATTAATCGTAATCCCCCCCAAAAAGTCCACCAAAAGGCCATCGTTTATCAGGGGGGCCTTGGGCCTTTCACGATTCCGAACTTTGTAGGACCACGTAGAGTTCATTCCTACCCTGTGGCTGCTCTGTCTCACTGTTGTCTCCTGTGAGACAACAAAGGTTGCTGCAGAAGGAGTTCAACAGAGCTGTTTATTGTGTTTTTGTCCAACGTCCCCCCACTGATTTTAATAGCGAAGATTTGCCTTCCTGGGTAAGACTTGTTTGTTTCCTTTATAAGTGTGTCTTTGTGGTGCGCTATTCTGTGCTGCACTAGAGATGAGATATTTCTATGCAGAGGTGCTTACGTGTGGATCTTTGCCTCAATTTCATAAATGTCAGTGTTTCACATGAACAAAAAGCACATAGTCAATACCATCTGTTCTTTTTTACCACAAGATTTAGCTTCTAAGTTATATTATTCAACATTTATTTTAACGATTAATTAGCATTGAAATCCACAAAAAGTGCCATTTGTGCCAACATTTTGCCTCTGCATTTGACTTCAAACAGAAAATTCTCCGCTCTTCAACAGCTGCTGTCATGAACAGCTGCCGTCATTGGTTAATTCATGTTGATAGAACCGGCCGCTGGAGTCAAGGTGTCTATATCGATAAGTGTCGTCGAGTGGAAAAGGCTGGCCATATTCTAAGGATATTGTTCTGCAAAAACCTAGCTTGCTACCTTTAATTAGAGCGAGATAGGGGGACTAAAAAGAGACAGACTCAAGAGTGATAGGCATGTTCCTTGTGCACAAGCCTTCTGTGTGTGAGTGCAGGTGTCTCTGTACACCTCTAAAAGGGCTGATCCAAGGCTTACTTTTTCGGTGAAACCACAACCCCCTCTGAGGTATCTCCAAAGGGCATAATGCATAGAAAAACAGGGCTTAGGGCGACATCAGTTCCAGGGCTTAGTGGACAGCACATGGCTTGTGTATGTGTGTATTCCTGTGTGTATATCTCCTGTGCGTGTGTGTGTGTGCATGTGATGTTCCTCTATGTGGCTTTCTTTGTAGACAGAGAAATTAAAACTGTCGGGGATAGAATTTTCTGTGTCACATGGGAAGGTTTGTCATCATGAGGGTGGCTGAGCAAAATGTGGAATGGGAAATGAGGGAGGTTTAAATGGATCTAGGTTTTTATTCAACACTCAGGTTGTTTCTGTGTATCCGATACAACCCAGACACCGGGTTAATACGAATGGATTTCCACGTCATCTTCCTGATGGATACTGAAGCCTTAAAATAGATGCCATCATGATTGGAGATTTGATGATGAGACATGGTGCATGGGTTCTTTCCAAATAGGGCATTTAAAGTGTTAGATATTATATGAAGGGATAACCAGGAGATACATGAAAACGTGTCCCTGATATAATATTTTAATTCAAGTATATTATATTGTTAGTGATGGTGATTATATATTAGTTTCTTTCTTAGTTTAGTTTATTTGCATAGCACTCAATTTAATGCATGAGCATGTCGATTTTTGCGGCTCTAAAAAGGCCATTCAGAAACACAGAAATGTTCACATTTTAAACTGTTTTGGAGGGCAACTGTAAAGACGATGTTTAAAGAGACATTAAGAGATTTATATTCCACTTTAATTGCAATACAGTGCATGCATTACCATTGTGCTTACCACATTAACTTTTGCATGGCGGTTCATCCTGTTTGCAGTTAACGCCAAACATCCCTATGAGCATAGTTTATCTTATTTACTCGCATAGACCTTCGACTCCATAAAGCTTTTTCATACACATTCCCCTTATTTAATTTCCTATGTTGAGTGAGCTTCTCCATTGCTTGTGATTACCAGCCCATAAACTCACGCATTGCTAAAGACTGAGCAGTGGTTTACAACCACAAGTCACTGTGACCCGGGAGCTACCCCGAGCACAAAGTGTCGCCTAGCATAGCGGCGGGTAGCATTTTGACCCGCTCAACCGGCCATGTTGGGAGACAACACGTCTGATCACTTTAATTATTATAACGCGTTTGCTTTTACAAATGTTTTTGTGATGAATTAAATTATTCATTTAATTATCGAACCATTTTTACAGGGGCTGTGCCTCATCTTTGATAATGGTCTGACGAGCTGGGAGCGACACCGCAATCAAAATCAGATCACAGCCACAACCGCAGCCGACCTAAAGACCCACAGAGCTGCGTCCAGCTCCTCCCCCTCATTTCCTCCAAATTGGCGGTCTGTGTGTGCTTACCAGGAGGTGGGAGGGAAGGAGAGAGTGCTTATGCAGTACATTTGGCTTGTTGATTATCTAGCCGGGCTGGCCCAAATTCATAATTACAAGCTTTGGCTCATTGTTCGGTTTCTCCGAGCGAATGTTCAAGATAAAAAAAGTAAATTCAAAGTGCATATCTTGCCCGGCCTGAATGGAGGCCGCCGGAGAGAGACCACTGTTGCAGGCGGATCGTTCTTCCTTTTCATTTCTATCGGGATTTTAGAACACAGAAAGCGAGAAAAAACGACATTATCACGTAGGATGGCTGGGTCGACGCCAGCGGCTGTCGGGTCCACTCATCGGTCCGAGTCTGACTTGGTCACGGAAGGACTTCAATGTCTCCTGAGGAACACAGCCTCCATAGTGTGAGAGGAGACACATTTCCAAAAATCACAAAGCAAATAGGTGGTCTGAACATTGAAAAGTGTGGATGAAATTGCAAAGCTGGACGAGCACAATTCACCCGGAGAGGAATCAAACATTTTGATTCCCCCAAACGCTTTTGGGGGTGACAGATCATCATAAAAAGGAAAAAAAAACATTGCAACCTGCAATTCACGTTTAATAAATGATCAGCCTGTGATTATTTGTAGTAAGAGCTTTTTGGTGTCTTTGGCTTTGTTCACACATTGAAATAGAATATGCACTTAACCTCAAAATCATACTGAAATGCATCTTAATCTAGTGATTCTTTCCGCTCTCATGATGGGCAAGGGAGGGACGTTTCCTCACGGCTCAGCGCTATAGGGTACACGGCCCTTCGTCTAGCGAGGGGGAACATATCCGCACATTTGATTTATCTTGACAATAACCACAAAGATGATGGTTCCTTATCTGTAAGGGAGAATGTTCCTGACGTTGCGGACAAGAAGCGGTGTGGTGGGTAGAATGTCGTACAATGGAGAAAATCGGGAGGGCTGCAAAAAAAAAAAACCTATTGCTGAGAGACGCACGGCCCTCCCACTCACCACCGCACGCCACTCGTCAAATCGGGCTGTGAAAGGGAAAACGCAGATTGTACTAGTGCCAGGGTGAACTCTCACTCTCTCTCTCTTCCCCAACCGACTGAACAAACTTGTGTTTGTGTTCTCTGCGATTTTTTATGTATGCAAATGCTCCAGCATTGTGGCGCATGCACAGGCCTCTCGCGGTGCCTCGCTGGGCGAGAGAGCCAGAGAGAGCCAGGGAGAGCGAGAGAGAGCAAGACAGAGCGAGAGAGCTCCGGCGGCAGAAGCAGTCTGCTTGCCAGGTTCCTGGGAACGATCAAAGAACGCTGTGCCACTGCGCTCCGTTTACCCTGGGAATAACTGTGCCCTGTGCTGAGTGGGGATGTAAGGGTGAGAGAGAGAGAGAGAGAGAGAGAGAGAGAGAGAGAGAGAGAGAGAGAGAGAGAGAGAGAGAGGGGGAGAGAGGGCGAGAGA
>JAOPUD010000117.1:21360155-21370496 GCA_027122715.1 Trisopterus minutus
GTGGAGAGGGGAGGGGGTTTGGGGGGGGGGTGGAGGAACGAGGGAAGGCGTCCTCATGTGAAGTCCTTGGAGACGGCCTCAATGAAGTTGGGCGCCGACATGAGGATGGTGAAGGTGCAGATGATGGAGAAGAGCGAGAAGGCCACCAGGCAGAGCCGGTCCACCACCGCCGCCGCAAACTTCCACTCGCCGCAGATGGCGTCGCCCCGGTCGCGGTCCCGGAAGCGGCCCGCGATGTACTGCACCTCCTCCAGGATGCGGGAGATCTCCGGCACCTGCTCCATCAGCAGCGTCCTCACGTGCTCCGAGTGGATGTCGCTGGCCTGGCTGCTCCCACCTCCTCCTCCACCACCGCCGGCGCACATCATCACCCCCGAGTCGGCGCTGCTGGGGGGGAAGGCGGGGTTGTCCGTGCCCATGGAGTGGTAGCCGAAGTAGAGGTTCATGCTGCCGTTAGTTGCGGCGGTGGTGGAGTTGGTGCCGAGGGTGGAGGACAGGGGGTGGGTGGAGGCGTGGCCTGGGACGGCGGACATCTGGATGCTGCTGACGCTGGCGTGGTGGTGCGGGGCGCTGGCGCGGGTGTAGCGGGTCTGGGGGTTGACGGTGCAGGCGGGCGTCTTGGTGTCCTCTCCGGGCTTCTTCATACGCAGGAACCAAGCGCACCAGTTGAGAAGGATTATTCTGACCTGGGGACGGGTGGGGGGGACAGGTGGAGGAGCAGGAAGAGGAGGAGGGAGAGGTGGAGGAGGAGGAAGAAAAGCAGGAGAAGGAAAGATGAGCTATGTTTATTTTCTTACTGTTACATAACACAGGTCGGTAGGTCCATTGTTGATTTTCCTAATTGACACTGCTGTGGCCGAATCCCATATATAAGACCCCCCCCAGTGGCATCACTAACCGCATCTGCAGAAAAAGAGATCCTCGACTTTAGTCTGATTTGTTTTTACCTCGCTCCTCCTTGTAGAGAGAGATTAGAACTAGGAAGCAGACAATGGTTTCTCTGTCTGCACTTGGTTCTTTGATCATCCTTACTGTACCGACAGAGATATGTTGTTGCTTCTCCTCTTTTGACAAATGTACTTATTGTTAGTCGCTTTGCATAAAAGTGTCTGCTAAATGCCCTGAATGTGAATGTACCAAACACACACTCATCATCATCCGTGTTAGAGAGGCTGAGTCAAGGCGTAGTAAACACTCAATGACCTACCACTGAACTAGCAGGGATGCTGTTGTCTTGGTTACCTCAGACCCAGGTCCCCTATTCTAAAGCCTCATGTGTGAGACTCTGATTGTGGGGAGCAGTTAGCGGGAGGATGAACCTCAACCTACCAGTTTGGGCATCTTCCCTCCGTGGGGGTCGTGGTGGTGGAACTGCAGAACCAGTACAGTCACCACAACAGAGAGACCCACGATCATCATGGTGCTGGCGAAGTACTGGGCTGGAGAGGGGGAACAAGCACAGCGTCTGGGAACCACCATGATTAATGTGTTTACACTGTGGGCGAGGGCGTGTCTCTGCCACGGCCGTAGGCGGCTATGAGACCACTGAGGTCTGGACCTTGGTAAATATTTCCTAGAATAAGAATCTAATATCAAAAGAATCAAGAATGAATATGTTAACATTTCACACACACACACACAAAATATACAATTTTAAAAAGCATTGAAATACATTGGTCCCTCTGTATGTATTTGAATATATAACAAGATTGTGTGTAGTGTATAGCTTGGGTTGCATTTGCAGGTGTCACTTTGGTATGAATCTTTCTCTTCCAGAAATGCAGTAAATAAGCTCCATTTAAAGACAGAATTCTGAACCTCTCGCGTTCCTAAACCCTGGCTGTGGCCCTGGTCCCTGTGTATCGTGTTCACCACACAGCTGGACGCTGTAATGAGTGCGTTGTGCGTCGGATTTAATGAATTGCACTCAGCGCTGTTTGTACTGAGGTCCTTGAGAAAGGACCAGCGCCCCCCAGCTGTGGTCAGTCGGTCAGTCCCTCAGTCGGGTTAACCTTTGGCGGAAAATCCAGCCACCGAGACTCAGGGACCCGATAGGTCCATCGGCACTGATTAAAGCAACAACACCTACGACCCTTCTGTTGATCAGGTCACGTGACCACGTTACATACGCAACATAACGGGGGCGGTGTGTGGCTCAGGAGGTAGGGCGGTGTTGGCAGGGTACCGGAAGGTTGCCGGTTCGATCCCCGGCTCCTCCTCCTAGCTAGAGTGTGGAGGTGTCCCTGAGTGCGACGCCCTCACCCTAACTGCTCCTGACCAGCTGGCCGTCGCCCTGCGTGGTCGACTCCTAGCCGTCGGTGTGTGAACGTGTGAATGAACGGGTGAACGTGAGGCAGTGTTGTAAAGCGCCTTGAGTTGCCACTGGTTAGAAAAGCGCTGTATGAATGCAGTCCGTTTACCATTTATCATTTACATAATCACAAGGTTATGGGTAGTCACTCGGGAAACAGAAACGGGGGCACACGCAAAAAATGAACTGGCTTTGAAAAAAGGCACACATATCAACAAAAGAAAGAATAGTGATTGATGGCGAGGTTATGCTTGAAATGTCACGCCTAAATGAGTTCTGAACCAATAACAGAGAAAATGAAATTTGATGAGCATTTAATTACATCCCTCATCCCTCAGCTGCGCTCGCTCTGTGTAGTGTATTGATGTGTCTGTTCCCATGAAGGGGAATGTGCTAATGGATTGTTTTTACTTCAATAAGCAGCAAAATTAATTCTCTCTCTTCCCTTCTCTCTCTGTCTCTTTAAAACACCTCATCTATCAGCAGTAGGCCAATGAGCTCAATGCCTTTCATACATTTAAAGTGGCTTCAATCTTTTTGCGCGTGAACGCATGCCAGATGCGTTTGTGTGTGAAACCTTGTGTGCGTGTGTGTGTGCACGAGTGTGTGTCTTTCTTGTGTGCATGTATAGTTGTTTGTGTGTATATTTCAGTCTGTGTGGCTAAAGCCTTTGAGATTCCGAACACACACACTCACTCACACACACGCACGCAAACACACACACACACACAAACACACACACACATCTGTTGTGCCTGTGCACTTTATCTCTTTCACTGTGGGATAGTGAGAAACATATTTTTGATTCCTTTGTATGGCTGGGACATGTGAAGAAATTGACAATGAAGCTGACTTTGACTTTGACTTTCACACCCACACACACAAACACACACACACGCACACACACACACACACACCCGTGGTGTGTCTGGGTATTCATTCTTTACATCATGGCATGGTGTCTCTCTGTCTGGCAGCACGCTGACAGCCAATGGGGAAAGCATTCACATCTGCCTAATCAGGGACTGCTTTGGCAGCTCCCTGGCTCTTCCTGCATTCAAGCAGCACCTGATATCAGTCTGCACAGAGCTGGGGTGTCTTTCACCGCTGGGTTAATAAACCAGGACAGGAGTCTTGTCGATCACTCTCAGTGTGTCGGCCTGCCCGTCTAGCTGTCTGTTTAAAAGACTTGATTTGTATCAGCTAGTCCTTCTCTCTGACTCTCTCACCTCTCTCTGTCTCTCTCTCTCGCGCTCTCTTAATCCCTTTCTTGCGCTCTGTCTTTCTCTCTTTCTCTTTCTCTCCCTCTCTCTCTCTCTCTGTTTCTCTCTCTCTCTGGCTCTTTCTCTCCCTCTATCTCCCTCTGTCTCTCTCTCTCTCTGGCTCTTTCTCTCCCTCACTCTCTCTATCTCTCTGGGTGTCCATGTCTCTGTTTGAATGTCTGTCAGTCAATCTGTCAGTATGAAAAAAAAAGAAACATTTGTCTTGTCCCGTCCATCTGTCTGTCCGTCAGGCCGCCTGTCAGGTGTCTGTGTTCACCCGTCCCTCTGTCCGTCTGTCCGTGTGGATGCCTACCAATGAGAGGGACAGAGTCGGAGGTGGCCGGCATTATCTCAGCCACCAGCAGCATGAAGACGGTCAGGGAGAGCAGCACTGTGATACCTGCAGGGAGAGAGACCGAGAGAGAGAGACACACACACACACACACATAGCGATACACACACAGAGACGCAAACACACAAAGAGAGACAAACATCCACATGTACACATGTTAGTAAAAGCATGCGTTCCTTTACACAGGGGTGTTAGGTCTGCTAAGGCTAGTCCTCTTTAGCAATACATGGTGAGTGTCCATCCCGTGTGAGCAGGTTTAGGGCATTGGGAATATAGTAAGCCAACAGATGGCAGTTCACATGTATACTCATAAACACTGGAGACAAGTAGGCTATTCAGCTTTTGAATTAACGAAAGCTGTTCCCATTCCCGTTCTGATGGTTTTAAAACGTCAAACAAGGCTGTTATCTGATTGGACGCGCTAGAAAAGGCAAACAGCAACGGGGTCAAGGTTGAAGGAGAGTATCCGAGCGCGGCGCTACGCCCAAGATAGCATCGACGCTAGGTCGGGCGCGATCGCTCGCCTCGATAGGAATACATTAGCGACGTGACGCTAAGAGCTCATCATGTTTTCACCATTTTATCGCTGCAAAATAAAATGGTACATCGATCACCACAACAATTGTAACGCGTGAAAGCGAGCAAGCCGGAAAATGATTATGGAAATACAGATGAATTTGCGCCCCCGATTCACCCTGGCATTTCAGAGAGCAGCCAGGTGGCGTTTTATTAGTCTGGGTTATTAATGCTCTGTTGATATAGGGAGCCATTGATCTGCATCTCATCTGGCCTTCAGCGGAACTGGGAGGAGCTCATGCTAATCCACCGCTACTCAACAGGAGTATAGAATGGCTCTGAGAGCGTCTCAGAGTCCCAGAGGAGACTGTGACGAGAGATTAGTGCGTGTGCGTCAAGTAGTCCTTCCTTTTTGCATTTTATTTACTTTTATTTAATTTACCATTTTTAAATGTCTACCTATATTGATTCATATATTATATATATCATCATATACTTGTATATACTATATACATGGGGACTTGTTGTTGGCTACACTTGGCCATATTCAGAGACTACAGCGACTGCAAAACACACTGTGACCTAGGCTAATGAAAACTTTATTTTGCCTTGTCACGCATGAGAAATGCTTTGGCAGTTTCAAAAACAACAATTTCTCCCCATAATCACAAATAATTTCCCACATAAATACTAAACAATGTCCAAAATAATATATCTCCTATCTGACATAATCACTAGTATTCCAATGCTCCTACGCTTCCAAAATGTAGGCGTTCATGACAAAGCCCTTTTTGATGACAGTGGCATCAGATTGACAAGTCAATCAGACATGCTGCCATCCCCAATAGCAGCACCCAATCGGCTTGCTTAAAACCTAATTAATGCCACACCCTCTCCCCTGCATCCAGTGACCATGATTGGTCAATGCAGTTAGGCAATTATGTTAAATAGACACAGCTTGGTAGGTTGAGTATCTCCCTGGCCTCCATTTTTGGTGAAGGCTGCATGCAGCATGACCTAGCTGGTAAGTATTCCCTGGTTTTATTCCTTGCTGATTCGTGTGTTTTTGCTTTTGATACTGTCTTTTGTTTCTCTTTTTGTTCAGAGTGGTTTGCTGCGGTCTGTGATTCCGGCTCCTGTCACTGTCATTGCTGGTTAGTGTCCGTGTGCGTTTAAATGATCCAGACGTGGCCACCAGCGGTTAGCTTCAGCATGGTCTGCTGCAGTGAGTAACGCCATGTTTATTTCATCAGCTGAGGTTGCAGAGGTTTAGCTGTGGTTTGGGCTTTTGAGGTTGTCCTTGTTGTGTATTTGTTCACTGCACACATGGGACCTGCACAGTTGTAATTTCACTCTAAAAGTAGTGGCCACTTCTAGTCCCTAAATTTGTTAATGGCAGCAAAAACTGAATGCATTCATTAAAGTCTCTTTTACTTAAGAGACTGATACAAACTCTGCTAAAGCTAAGAAACCACAAATCCTAAGTACCAATGTTTTGACATACTTTGTGGTGAAATTCAACTACTTTCCTTCCTCTTAAACTTGCTATGGATGTTACTGCTAAATGTGTTTTCATTGTATGTACTGTAAGTGTATTGTTGTATGACTTGTGTTGATGAGGTGCCTGTCTTGACTCATGGGGGGGCCCCCTTTGGCCCCCCCCAGAGCAACGACTACCTCCACCGTACTCTGAGGCTAGGCCGTGGAAACAAACAGGTAAATTGTAGTCTGTATTGATGCCGCCTGCTGGGGAGCTGCTATGGCACAGGGAACCAGGGGAGAATTATCTTGTAGAACCCTTGTCTACAGCATGATATTCAGCTGTATCTGATGTCTGGCAGAATCTTGACGATTCTTTCATAGTGTTTCATATGGTAATTTCTGACCCCGGATGGTGAAGCCTGACCATGCTTTTCTCTGGTGGTGGTTCTTGGTGGTGGCGCCTAGGATCTTTTGTTCCAGCCCCTCTTTGATCTACCATTATGACCTGCTCCTATCCCACTTTGTTGTACCATACCACTTTTCTAGGGCCATGATGCACTGTACCCTACCCTTAAAGTCCTGTGGTCCAGTCCCAGTTGATGACCCATATCATGGTCTTCTGGTCCAGCCCCACTTGATGACCTGTATCATGAAGGACTTCTGGTCCAGCCCCACTTGATGGAAGTTCTTCCTGTCCTTAATGATCAATATCCCAGTGCTTTTCGGGTCCAACCTCACTTGATGTTGGTACAATGAGGCTGTTCTGGGTCAACAGCACTCTTCTCAGGCAGGTGCCTGACATGTAGCCATGGTGCTGAGAACCAAGTGTTGCTTGTGGAATTATCTGACTCCTTAGGGGAGGAAACTTTGCTTTCAGACTTTAAAACGCTAGTCTTCAGGTGCCATAACTCCTATGCCCCTGGAAGCCACCTTTTGCTTCATAATGTTACTGTTTAGGAACATGGTGATCTAGCTTGGTCTTTTGTAGCTGCTCAAAGTGAAATAATTTGCCTGTAGGATGGTCCTGTCAACAGCATTTCTTGCTACTTGAAACTTGTCATTTTTGAAATAGGATCTGCTTCCAGTTGGTGGCTCGACACTTTGGAGTCATGCAGATACCCTGAGTGGCCTAGTGGATTTATTAGAACCTTCAGTATTGCTCAATCACTTATAGTTGGTGTTTGGCACTATAATTGCTAAAACTGGTATTGACCTGGCTAAGCATGGCCTGAAGAAGAGTCTGTAAATAATTCACTCAAGAGGCTACTATAATGCATTGCTACATATAATTAACCACAACAAGCAGCTCCATGTTGCTTTTGTAGATATGTTGGTTGGTTTGGTTATTAAATGTCTTTAATAATCCAACGCATGTTTACGCTGAACTGTTTTTATCTATCCACCAGAGAGCAGGACGACCAACAAGGTGATTTAAGTCAACTCTGCCTGACCTGAGACCAACCACTTGTTGCTTTATGAATAAACTTTTATTAACTAATTTGTGTTCATGCTCTTTTTGCTAGAAATGCTGGCATTTGTTTTTGGTTTGGGATTACTTTTAGTAATCAAATTATCATTGAGTATTATCTTCAGTTTTTTTGGCTTTATCTATTAATTAAGTTGATGTTGTTTTAGTGTTAAAAATCATTCCAATAACGGTTACAACTTTCAGTGGGTGGGGAGGTGGGTGAAGTGTGATTTTAATATATAATGATGCTAGGAGCCACAACATATGAAAGGGCCCCTACTTTACCACCTGATCAAACACGAGTGGCCATTCCAACATCTGTCACCCGAGTGGCTTGTGGTTGCTATCAACATCACCTAATGGTAACATCAAGGCCCTTCCTAAAAGCACTAGCTCCGTGTGACGTGTGGTGTGGCCCCGTACCCAGGGAGATCTTCTCCCCGGAGTCGGCGGGCAGCAGGAAGACGAGCAGCGCCAGGCCGGAGATGAGCACGCAGGGGATGAGCAGGTTGAGGCCGTAGTAGAGGGTCCGGCGCCGCATGGTGACGGTGAAGGTGACGTCCGGGTACGGCTCCTTGCAGCACTCGTAGTACAGCTCGTTGCGCTTGGCCGGCACGCCTGGAAGACCGGGCAGAGGGGTGAGGGTCAGAAGTACAGAGGGGTCTGTGGGTGGGAAGGGCAGTTGGTGGGACCAGTTCAGCCTTTGACTTTAAGGGAGACACTCACTTGTAATGAGCTTCTGTGGGGTGACCTTGTATGCAAACAGTGAAAGATGGATCAATACACATTCAGGGTATGGAGTACTGGGGACCCTTTATACACTTATGACTGCAAGAAGACCATGGCCAGCGGGAAGACGGAAAGTGTCAGTTAGGCTATCTGCTCCCAGTGCTTATATAGCATCTCAAATCAACACAACTACATTGGAAACATGATGGAATGCACAAAGCCAAACTGTTTCTGAAGTAACAAGGCATCATACTTTATTTTCTGAACAATATGTATATCTATTTCAATTATATTTGTTATAATAAATTTGTCTTTCATTAAAAAAAACCTATGCACCACCTGCAGTACCCTCATGTACCACAAATGGGACGTCTACTATAGTTAAACACTGGACTACATGACGTGATTGTGTTTCCATAAGAGTGATGTGCACATGCACAAACACTCCACAGTAGACACACAGGTGCAGCGACACACCACAAGTAAAAACATGCAAGTTTAATCTATTGTTAAAAATACCCTTCAACACCCTATATCAGTTTGAGCAGCTGCTCTAGGCGAGCTACATTTCACCACAGTGTTTCTATGTCTGCGTGTCCTTCATTTTTATGGCTGGAATTCAGTTACTAAAAAAGCTGGTATTTATCCAATTAAAATTAAGGAAAGACATGACCGTCAATAATACTCAAGGCTGTTCAAAGACCAAAAAAGTGTGTATGATGGATTGCGTTTGTGTGTGTGAGAGAGATGGTGTGTGTGTGTGTGTGTGCGCGTGCTTATCCTCCTTTAATTTCAGTTTAAGTGTTATGCCGGTGGCAAATGATTCAACTGATGGATTTCTGACAATCACTGCAAAATCAGTAAACAGGAAGTTTCTTCCTTCCCGCTGATTAAACATCAACAGAGCATGTATGTGTTTGAGTAACTGTGTGCTTGTGTGTGGGTGTGAGATTTAATCAGCGAGGGTACTGTGTGTGTATGTATACAAACATGCTTTTGTGTGTCTGTGTGTGTGCGTGCATGCTTGTATATATCTTGTGTGTGTGTGTGTGTGTGTGTGTGTGTGTGTGTGTCCCCGCAAGCACATGCATGTTCCAGTCAGTACTCAACGTGTCCTGAAGACTTAACCTTTGCGTCGCCATTGCAACCTTCAGAGTATTTGAGTGAACGAAATCTCTTCCACAATGCAGTGACTGCAGAGGAATTTCTGCTCACTCCAGACTGAGAGCTCAGTTCTAACCTAACCAGGTGCTGCCGCTCAAGGTGATTAATTAACCGTGTGTGGGGCTGCAGCCTGGCGACACAGAGGGTGTGCTGCGTTGGGAGAGGCAGTGCGTTTCATAATTCATGTTTTTTTACAACGCACATTGGTTGAATAGCTGGTTACACTTTATATAAAGGTACACATATTCGCTAGTTGCTCATTGGCAAGCATATTAGTAGCTGATTGGCTCTTTATGAGTCATTAAAAAGCACTTATTAATGCCTTATTCTGCATAACCAATTCCTGCAACTACCATGCTGTTAACTAAGTTTTCCCTCAATAACCTAATTACTGGTTATTGATAGTAACTAAGGAAGTTGTACATGAATAACAATCTTAATATGCTTTGCTCAGTATGGGCCTTTTAAGGTGGCTATACCACAAGGATAGTTGTTCTCCCTTAAGAACATTTAATAAATATGGTTAATATGTGAACCGTAACAGTGTTTACCGAATTGCCTTAAATGGTCGTCGATTAACAAGTGGGTCACGACACCATGGAATAACCAAGAGATCTTAGAGTCTGTGAATGTTATGTTTGACTGGATGGGGTGTGAGGAGGTCAGTGGTCAGTGTGTGGACAAGGTTACAGTGGAATTCACAACTTTGAGACCCCGACCGGGCTCTCTGTCTGTGTTGTGGCTGAAATAAGTGAACCGTTCTGGGCCAGCTGTCACCACCCACAGCCCACTCTCTAGCCAGATGGGGAGGTGTGTGTGTGTGTGTGTGTGTGTGTGTGTGTGTGTGTGTGTGTGTCTACTTATGTTTGTGTCTGTGTGTGATATCAAGGGACAGACCCGTATCAGAGTGGCTCATCAAAAATTTAAGGATGACCAGGGGAGAAATCTGTCTCCACCTTCCACTGAACCAGCCCTCCACCCTGTCTCCACCTTCCACTGAACCAGCCCTCCACCCTGTCTCCACCTTCCACTGAACCAGCCCTCCACCCTGTCTCCA
>JAOPUD010000117.1:21962398-21973221 GCA_027122715.1 Trisopterus minutus
GTGTGTGTGTGTGTGTGTGTGTGTGTGTGTGTGTGTGTGTGTGTGTGTGTGTGTGTGTGTGTGTGTGTGTGTTACAAAGAAATGATAAGGTTTATATACAAAGAACTGGGTAGGGTGCGCTAAACCCAGATTAAACAGAGTTTAAGCACTGATTACATTACATAATGGAGTCCAGCCTGGATCAGTTGGCAGAACTACTCTCCAGGCGTTCCTAATAAACGGTGTGAACTCTGAATCACTGATTCACTTATTTCGTCCTGATACAACTACTACAACTACTATTTAATCCTGAAACCAGGATGCAAGCAACCCAGTATGCATATGATTGCTATCTTATCCCAATCCTGCAGTATAGTGCCCATCTAGCACCATTTACATCAATGTGTCAAAAACAAGAAGTCAAAAGATCATTCAGAAACCGACATTCATCCATCGCTGCGCTGAACGCCGAGTCTCTGCCAGACAGCTGTCAATCAATCACAACAAGAGGAACCGTTCACTCAAAGAGCTCAGCGATTCAGACCAGATGTTTCAGATGTTTTGTGAGTCGTTGGGAGACCCGAGTCTAAAGGTTACTCACATGAGATCCGGTCTGAAGCGGTGGATGATGGCACAGAACGCTAGACCATCTCTGAAGGACGTGGACATGTTCTTGACGTCCACGTCGGTGTAGTCCTCGCACTGCAGGCGGCACCACTCCTGCAGAGCCTTCAGGGAGCCCATCGCTGTGAGATGATCAATGAGGATGATGATCAATAAGGATGGTCAGTAATCCAGATCCCTGTGATGTCTGACGTCTGATGTCCTTTCGGTCTTGAGAGGAGAAGACAGACACACTTCTACTGTTCTCCCTGCCCCTTGTCAGTAGGAACCAGGGCTACACCCTGAACGATGCTGCCTTCATGTGCAGCCGGGGAGGCATGCTACAGCCATGCTAAAGGCTTGCTACAGCCGTGCTACAGACGTGCTACAGCCGTGCTAAAGGCTAGCAGGACTCGGGAGCCAGACCAGCTCTGGGACACAGATCTGCGGGTCTCTGCAGAGGGCAGTACGACCACCCACACGTCTGATACCCCTGGTGACCAGGGGTCAGATCACTAATCAGGTCTATCGAACTCCACCCGTTCGCCCGACTAACTAAGTTTCAAGCGAACCAACTTTGAACGTGAGGCGAAAAGAACCTTGATGTGTGTAGATCCTTGAAATCCTAGGGCGATGAAGGTCCTGGGTTCTCCTGCAGAGAAGAGGCTGTTCTCCGGGGCGTCTAGTGACGTCTCGCCATCTCCGTGTCACACACAGATGGTTTCCTTCCCAGTCGGACCCAGTGGGAGCAGATTACAGGGCGGTGATTGTCCCAGTGCTGCAGCATGTGCGTCGTCCTCCCCCCCATGATCTCCTGCTCCGCTCGGCGCTCCTCTCCTCCACCAGAAGGCTCATCATCTATCTCCCGGACCTCGAACCTCCCCCTGAAGACACCCTCAGATACCGCTACGATCACGAACCCGGGTTCAGGTTTAGTCCCTGCTGAGCTGTCTGGGGTGGGTGTCATGCAGTCCTGGCCGCCGCCTGTCGTCTGCTGTAATCAATGTGGTGAGGTTCCCGTCCCGGCCGCTAGGGGGCCTAACGACGTTCTGATAGGAGACTAAGTATCGCGAGATTGCTCGTCCCGGCCAGTAGGGGGTCTAACGGCGTTCTGATAGGAGACGAAGTATCGCGAGAGGATCCGCGATACTCTGAAATCACCCAAACATGGCGGCGCCTCCGGATGAGGCGAGCTTGGAGTCTCTTATCAGTAAGTCATCACACACCGCGATCACCATCACCTCGGCACCCACACCTTCGTCCGCAATCTGCTGTACAGCTGTGTTGTTATTTAGCTTGTTTCAATGTCCGCTAATACCAGAGTTTAATTTTGCGAGAGCGGACAGACAGAGTCGAGGGGGGAAAGTCATCAAGCCCAGAGTGGAGATCATCTGACACCTGGACCGACATACACCGGGACCGACATACACCTGGACTGACATACACCTGGACTGACACCTGGACTGACCGACTGACTGACACCTGGACTGACCGACTGACTGACACCTGGACTGACCGACTGACACCTGGACCGACATACACCTGGACTGACTGACTGACTGACACCTGGACTAACCGACTGACACCTGGACCGACTAACTTACACCTGGACCGACTGACAGTGGAACAGACTGACATCTGGACCGACATACACTAGACTGACTGACAGCTGGACTGACTGACACCTGGACTGACTGACACCTGGACTGACCGACTTACACCTAAACCGACTGACTGACACCTGGACCGACTTACAACTGGGCCGACTTACAACTGGACCGACTTACCCCTTAATCATCCTGTGTGTTGCATGTTGTTATTCTCGAAGTCGCCGTTTTGTTCCTCAGCTCTGTAGGGATTGTTAATCAAACACACGTCGAGGATTCGCTGACAGGCGAGCTTTAATTCTCCTGACAGCAAAGTTGATTGGTGAACAATATGTAATAGTGCTGTTGTTTGTGAAAGCATATCCGATAAAAGAAACGGTGACTAATTAAACACAGTACAATACTGATGCTGGGCGAAATGCTCATTAACCATACGTTTAAAACATGGTCCAGAGAATGATGCCTTTTCACATACAATACACACAATCTGAGAATGTAGTGTACTGTGATTTGATTGTAAAACTAGTGTTATGTCTTTATCTTTAATTAGATAAGGCCACGAATCCCATGAATAAGGAGAATGACTGGGAGAGTATCAAAGCGTTTTGGGACAAACTCAACAATGAAACAGAAGGGTAGGTCGTGATATTCTCATCTGGGTGTCAAGCAATTCCAAGCTATGCTTTTACATGTAGAGTTCAACTCGTACCGAGTTAATAATGGCTATTCATGAATGTATGCACCTGTCTGTTATTGGTTAATTACTAAAATCATGCTTTACATTTGAAACCATGATTTTAAATAACAATCCACCATCTCTACTTAACTACAAGGTATTCTGCTATGATCTATTGTATTGTAGAACTATATGTAGAACTCCCCAACGGTCGTCACGACCCGAATTATATCCCCCGTAGTGTTGCTCTCCCAACATGCACTTCGGCCAATCAGAATGCTCTAAACTACTTTCTTCTTCTGGTTCCCCATTAACATTTATCTTCCCACCCACGTTGCCCACATTCCACACAGTAATTCAAGCATTACGTACAAAAAGGGTTGCATATTAAACATTAGTTACATGAAGTTACATATTATACATTAGTTATATGAAGTGATGTCTATGATTCAAGTCCATTCATCGCCTTGTTCATTAACCTGATCTTAAATAATCATGACTTACCACATGTGTTAAAGTTAACCTTACTGATACTTATAATCTAAGTCAGCTGAGAAATAGGCTGATTTCAGAGGAATGGCTGTCTGGTGGCCGGTCAGCCCAGGACCCTCTGAGGTGTTATGACTGACAAAGGGACAGGGCCCACCCCACCCATTTGACCCGGTTATTCCCCACTATTATTCCAAACATATGGCAGAGATATCCTTTTAAACCTTCATTATATCCTTCCGTTACTGAGCCTTCCTGGCTCAGCAACGGCCAAACATATAATGTGTGTCTATTGTGTGTTATCAGACCCCAGCTGGCCACCCGGCTCCTGGCCCACAAAATCCAGTCTCCTCAGGAGTGGGAGGCGTTGCAAGCGCTCACGGTAGAAAACCTGTCTATAACAAGCCCTCACCGTCATATGACTCTATATGGATGTTATGTGTGTATGTTTCTGAAAAGGGATCTTATAATAACAATATAATCATTGTATTTATCAGACGAAGGTACTGTGGAATCTACTCTTACGTAGCCATATTCTTCTTCTTGTTTTGATGCCACGGTATACCTGTTTAAACAGCGGAGATATGCATATATATCCCTTTAAAATGTATACTTCTGCCTCTGTCTTTGGCCTCACTGCTATGACTTGTTCATAGGAACTCCATGAACCAGTCCCGTATCGTGTCTTATCGAGCATGTGCATTGCTTTCCCCAGCTTCTCGAGACGTGCATGAAGAACTGTGGGAAGCGGTTTCACACCGAAGTGGCAAAGTTTCGCTTCCTGAATGAGCTCATCAAAGTCGTCTCACCCAAGGTAATGCTTTTGTAACAGCTTCCTCTTTTGCAAGCGAGTTGACAACTCGAAAACGGATGACTTGCAAAGAAGCATGACGCGTGACTTACCCTTCCGAATCCCTGTCATGCAGTACTTGGGTTCCCGAGCCCCTGAACCTGTGAAGAAGAAGGTTCTGGAGGTGATGTTCAGCTGGACCCTGGGCCTGCCCGAGGAGACCAAGATAGCAGACGCCTATCAGATGCTGAAGAAACAGGGTGGGTCTTCCGGAATGTGTAGAACCCATAACCTAGATGTAGAAATGTACAACTTTCCTCCAGCCGAGGTCAACATCACTCTTGATGTCTCGAGAGTGACTGACTCGAACCCTGTCAGAGGTCAGATCCATTGTGAGATTATAAATGCCACCAATCAGCAGAGTGTAGGTGATATACAGTGTGATATGTCCACGAGTTATTTTAATCGTAGATTCAATATATTTCACGATCATCCTCCATCTCATCAAAGAGTATTTATGTGATGATTATCAGTAGTCACCATTATCTGTTGGCTCGCTACTCTTTTGTAATATATCTTTCAAAGGGCTGTGAAACAGAATGGTGAACCTCCTCATCCTCCTGCTCTGTAAATAGCGTGCCAGTGTTGAGAGGCACGCTGTTAATGTGACATTCATTGTGACCTTCCAGGTATTGTGAAGCAGGACCCGGTGCTTCCTCATGACACGGCCCTCCCCCCTCCCGCGCCCCGAGCCACCAACGCCGTGTTCGAAGATGAGGAGAAGTCCAAGGTGAGGCTCAGGCATCTGTCACTGTCTGGAGGTAAACCTCAAATGGTGAATGGACTGCATTTAGACAGCGCTTTTCTAACCAGTGGCCACTCAAACACTTAAGTTATTGCCTAACATTCACCCAGTCATGCACGCATTCACCCACTCATGCACACATTCGCACACCGACGGCGGAGTAAGCCATGCAAGGTGACAGCCAGCTAGTCAGGAGCAGTCAGGGTGGGTGGCGTCTCGCTCAGGGGCACCTCGACACACGGCTAAGGAGGAGGAGCCGGGGATCAAACCGGCAACCCGATCTGCCTCCTCCTGAGCCACATGCTGCCCAGTGAACCTTCATTGAACCGAGATAACAATAGGAGCCTGGAGGAAATCACGGTCTGCGTCGTGTGCCCCCTCCTCCTTCCTCTTCCTGTTTGTGTAGATGCTGTCCCGCCTGCTCAACAGCTCTCACCCCGAGGATCTGAGGGCAGCCAACAAGCTCATCAACGAGATGGTGCAGGAGGTGAGTCACGGTCATTGTTAGCTGAGGATATCTCAGCTGGGATCTCACAGGAACCCCCTTGACACTTGGCACTGAGGCAGGCGGCGGGGGGGGAGGAAGGAAGGGGAACCCTCTTTCCTGGTCGCTATAAGCATGATGGGTGGGCCGACTTAATTTTGTAAAGCGACAAACAAATAATTAATTAATGGGAAAGGAAAAGTGGCGAAGGGAAAATAGAAGTACGGCGACAAAATAACATTTCTGCTGTCTGAATAAATAAATCATTCATAATTTTTGGGTCAGTTCTTTGCAGATTATTTGCATCGTGTTGGTATTTAGTGCCCAGTTTTTCGTAATTTTCGTACTACTTTTGTAACGCTACCGTTGTTTATTGCCGTGAAGGACCAGAAACGCACAGAGAAGGTGTCCAAGCGTCTGAACGCCATCCAGGAGGTGAAGGAGAGCGTGAGCCTGCTGGGGCAGCTCCTGGAGAACTACAGCAAGGACCACTTCTCCCACAGCCAGCAGGAGCTCGTTAAGGTACAGCCAATAACAGCCAGCAGGAGCTCGTTAAGGTACAGCCAATAACAGCCAACAGGACCTCGTTAAGGTACAGCCAATCACAGCCAGCAGGGGCTAAAAAAGTAGCAAAAAGTAGCAGTTGCTTAATCAAATTTAAATGAATAACATTTTAAAAAAATACAATTTAAAACAGATTATTTC
The DNA here is from genome assembly GCA_027122715.1 of Trisopterus minutus. Taxonomy (NCBI): domain Eukaryota; kingdom Metazoa; phylum Chordata; class Actinopteri; order Gadiformes; family Gadidae; genus Trisopterus; species Trisopterus minutus. Next base: position 21,968,537 of record JAOPUD010000117.1, read on the forward strand.
CACAGAATAATGAAAGTCTCTGTTTTGCAGGATCTTTATAACCGCTGTGAAAGAATGAGGCCCACTCTGTTCCGCCTCGCTAGTGACACAGAGGACAACGATGAGGCCTTAGGTGAGAGGGATGATGACTGGTGTCCTGGGGTAGGACAGTTCAGACAGTGGACTGTACAATAGAAGGTAGACCGGAAGAGCACTGATGTGGGAGGAGCATAATTCTATCGGACTCCCTTGCCAATAGAGTTTCTGCTTGGTGATTGGTTCCCAGATTCATATTACAATCAAAGCTCTTTGATTGGTGTAAGGAATTGTGTTCGGACTCAAACTGAAAGGGTGAGCATGCACTGAAATACATGCCTTGCAAGTACTGTACCCTCTTACAAGTGGGGAATAGGACACAATTCAATGCTTTTGTAAGCTACTAAACAATGTGACGGGTCATTGTAATGGCGTGTGTTACAGCTGAGATCCTGCAGGCCAACGACAGCCTGACCCAGGTCATCAACCTGTACCGACAGCTGGTCAAGGGAGAGGAGACCAACGGCGAAACCACCGCACCACGCTCACTACCAGGTGGGTTGCTCTTTAAGTTCTCTTTGAGTTCTTTCTGGCCCTCTGGGGGGGCTAGGGTCGGGGGGGGTGGGGGGGGGGGGCGGTCATAGATATACAGCCTGTTAATCCCTTTGAGACTGTACCTATGATTAAGGGCTGTACAAATAACTGAATTAAACTGAATTATTTTATCTGAATGTTGACTTTAATTTTTTATTTTTTTTTTAACTACGTTGGTTGAATGGTTTCCTTAACGGCAGAGGAGGCTGATGAGAATACGTTTTTGTATCCCAACAGGCAGCAGTGGTAACGCTCTCCTAGACCTCACAGGACTGGACACATCCACCCCCGCTCGCACACAGGACCCCGCCCTCAGCCTGCTGGACGACGAACTCATGTCCCTCGGTGAGGAGCGCGTCATGTCAAAGGGGTGGTGTTACCCCACCAGGCGTTGAGTGTGATCAGCCGTCACACAAAACGTTTTAAAAATCGGCCCTTCTCGAGTTACATCACGAGTGGGCGTGTCCACCCAGATGTTCGCTCGACAGGTGAGCAATGTTTGCTACGGTCCACTGGGTAGGCCGGTGGACCGATCCATCCAGCGTACATCTAGGTGGACACGCCCACTTGTGATTTCACTAAGGCACTGGGAAAGGCAGATTTTCAAAAGGCTTGTAATGTTATCACACTCACACCTGGTGGCATAACATCACCCCTTTAATGACGCAACGTTTGCACAACAGAGGACGTCTTTCGGTTCTTAAGTCTCTCTCAGACCCCTGTTGTCTCCACTTTCATTCCTAATGTTTGCAGTGGAGCTCGCTCGCTGCTATGCTAATGGCTTCCAGAACATGCAGCTGACAAACGTGTACAGACGCAAACCTGTTGGTTCACTGCTCTGGCTCGCTCCCCGACAGTGAAACCCGACCCTGCTTCTCCCCTCATTAGCGCCACGCTGTTAACTCTATTCTCATGGCTCCTCTAGGTCTAAACGAGGCCACGTCCAACTCCTTCTCCGGCCCTCCGTTAGGCGACTTCAACACGTTCCAGGTGGGACACACAACAATAAACGCACATCTTGTACGGGCGTGTGGCTTGTAGTAGCTATCTCTGTTGTCTACGGGGAATGGGTTAACCCCAAGTGATTGTTAGTGCTTGGCACTTGGTTCTATGAACATCCTCACTGTACCCACAGAGATACATTTTTGTTTCTCTTTCTCCGGACAAATGTACTTATTGTAAGTCGCTTTGGATAAAAGCGTCTGCTGAACGTAAACGTAGTTGTGTATTGACTGTGCGCTGTGTCTCCGTAGTCGTGCGACGGGGCAGAGGCGGCGGCCCCGGCCCCCCAGAGTGCCCTGCTGCTGCCCGCCGTGACCCTCCCCTGTCTCACCGCACATCCCCCGGGGGCAGAGGCCCCCGCCGCCTCGCCCAGACCCCTGGACCAGCTGGACGTCCTGGGCAAGACCCTGCTGCAGCAGTCGCTGCCCCCGGAGAGCCAGCAGGTCAAATGGTGAGGAACCAGAGGATTACATTTACGTTTACATTTAGGGCGTTAAGCCGATGCTTATATCCAAAGCGACTTACAATAAGTCCATTTGTCAGAAGAGAACCATGGAACCAAAGTGCCCAGCACTAACCATCACTAAGTTAACCCCATTCCCCTGTTTACAACAAAGAGAGCTAGGATAAGATGCTACACGATGCCAAGTACTTTTTTTAAGTGCCAGGACGAACAACATACAACGCTAGTGCGTGAGAGGGGCGTGCAGTGTTAAGAGAGGCTATGCAGAGTCCAGGGGAACTCTGAACACCTAATAATAATGTTTACATTCTCCACAGGGACAAATCCCAAAGCCAGTCCAAACTCACCTTGAGAGACCTCCAGACCCAGTCCAACCACAGCGCCGGCACTGCTCCCAGTGCCGTGACCCCCACTTCTAGTCCGAGCTCCATCCTCCAGGCCGAGCCCCCCAGCCTCCCCCCTGACCCCTGTCCTGTGGACCCCCAGAGCTCCATCTCTCTGGCGGACGTGGCGGTGCCGCTGGAGTCCATCAAACCAAGTGAGTCCTTCAGCGACCGTCTTCACCTGGCACGGGGCGGCATGTGGCCCGGGAAGTAGAGCGGGTTGGCTGGTAACCGGAAGGTTGCTGGTTCGATCCCCGGCTCCTCCTAGCTGTCGAGGTGTCCATGAGCGAGACGCCCTCACCCTGACTGCACCTGACTCGTGATAGATTTCATGATTCTTTTCCTTGATTCAGTTTGTGTCGGACAGTTTGCCAAAAAGCATCGCTCAGAATCGTTCATTCAGTCGCATTTCTGGTCGCGGTGAATCATGGAATGCGCGGTTCTCAGCTGAGTCAGTCAGACTCAGCTCCTCCCTTGTTCTCAAATGATCGTGCAAGCGGTCATCAAGTTTCTTTCAGCTGAGGAGTGCTTCATGTTCGAAATCAGGATGTGGTTGCCCAGGCCAGTCCCTCTTCACCACTCTGCTAACTCAACAAAGTGAACAGCGAGTCAGCGAGTGGGAGTCAAGTCTGGGAGAACAAACGATAGCGAAGAACGAGAGAGAGAGAACTAAAACGTGGAATCAGGTCGGTTCGTTCTTGTTAAAGAGTCGTCCCTTCGAACCGAGTCGGTCGCAAACGACCCATCACTACTCCTGACGAACTGGCTGTCGCCCTGCATGGTTGACCCCGCCGTCGGTGTGTGAATGTGTGCATGAATGGGTGAACGTGAGGCAGTTTCGTAAAGCGCTCTGAGCGGCCACAGGTTTGAAAAGCGCTGTATAAATGCAGTGCACTTACCATTCACCCATCCTTGGGGAAACTGTAAGGACAGCTCTCCCCCTGCCTGCCCCTCCAGGTAGCCTGCTGCCCGTGACGGTGTTTGATAAGCACAGCTTCCGGGTTCTGTTCCACTTTGCGCGGGACTGTCCGCGGTCGCGGCCGGACGTGCTGGTGGTGATCATCTCCATGCTGTCCTCGGCTCCTCTCCCCATCTCCAGCATCCGCTTCCAGTCGGCCGTGCCCAAGGTGAGCCCACGTGTGTCTGGTCGCTGGCTTGTTGTATTCCTTGTTTACACTATGACGTAAACGAGGAAGAGCTGGAAGGGACCGCAGAGGAGGACATAGCTTGTGTTTTGTTGTGCTTTTACGTTATAACATTCACATTTTCATTTAAGGCGTTAAGCAGACGCTTTCATCCAAAGCGACTTACAATAAGTACATTTGTCAGAAGATAGAGAAACAATATATCGCTGTGGGTACAGTAAGGATGTTCATAGAACCAAGTGCCAAGCACTAACAATCACTAGGTTAACCCATTCCCCGTATACAACAAAGACAGCTAGGATAAGCTGAAGTACTGTTTTGAAGTACTGTTTCTTGGTACTGTTTTGAATTGACGCTAGAAGTGAAGTTGGAACTTACGCTGAGCGGGCAGGGATGTGTATTCTGTTCTGGGTTTCTCACTCTGGTTATGCACTCAAACACAACTCATTAAAATATTAATCTATATCCAGGCGGTCTTTATAGCTACTCTCTGCTCTGTCCAGTCGATCGTAGAAAATTGCTTCAGCAGCACTTACAACTTTTGGAACAACTCCAGTATGGATTGTATGCTTTGATTGTTCTCAGCCTGCGTTGGACCTCTGAGAATGTCCCTATGGAACAAAACATCTGCTAAATGAAGAAGTGGGTTTGATTTGCCCTAGAGGAAGTACATCAGGGATTCCCCTATCGTGTTATTAATAGCACTAGTGCTCCTTACGTGATGAATGTTATTTCCACCTGGGCCAAGCAAGACCACAATAACGTTACTCATCTGCTTCCGTTCTGTTATATCTCCGTGTCTGCTTCCTGGTATCGTTCAAGCTCATTATTGCGGTGTGAATTTCATTGGTGGAACGAGCTCCCTGCTGACCTCAGGACACAGAGTCGCTCAGCAGCTTCTGCAAAGGATTGGGTTATTATTGTAAGATTGTGTGTAAGTGTGTGTGTGTTCGTTCCTCACTGCAGGTGATGAAGGTGAGGCTCCAGCCGCCCTCTGGGACCGACCTCCCGGCCTTCAACCCCGTCCTCCCCCCTGCCGCCATCACCCAGATCCTGCTGCTGGCCAACCCCCAGCAGGTACCC
>JAOPUD010000117.1:22004888-22028005 GCA_027122715.1 Trisopterus minutus
CTTATTCAAACTGTATGGCATCTCTAAATTGAACACACATGACAACATATTAGACGTTTTCTTCCTCATCGATGTCCCAAATCCAGATTTTCCATTTCCATTTTTCCACATAGCTAGAGCTCCACCCCCCGCTTGCCCCCAGTACCCCCGGGATGATCCCCCCCCCTAATACCTGGCCGTGGTGGAGGTCTGGCTGGAGGCGGAGGAGCCGCTGCCGGTGGCGGCGGGCGGGGCGGCTAGGGGCGGAGCCTGGGGCGCAAGGCGGGCCGGGGGGCCCGGGGCCTCGCTGCCGCCCCGGGGGCCCGCCGGGGAGAAGGACGGGCGGATGAGGTGGCCGAACACGTCCTCGTTCTCCATGCGCTTGCAGGCGCGCTCGGCGGCGTCCAGGCTGCCGAAGCGCAGCACGGCGGTGCCCTTGGACACGCTCAGCACCTTGCCGCCGCAGTTGTCCGACAGCCGCCGGAGCCGCAGCTTGACGGCGCCGCGGAGGCTCTTGTCGCAGGCGACGGGGAGGTTGTGCACATAGAGGTTGCAGAAACTGGGCTGGGGGAGGGGAGGAGGAAGACACAGCGTCCCAGTCTGGGGTTGGGTATGTGGGATTGTTTACGTGAACAGATTTGTATAATAGCAATGTGTGTCGCACTACTGTCAGTAAATATTTGGACGGGCAAAGGTGAGAGGGGCCGACTCCTCGTCAGGGTACAACCGGAACGTGACTCAGGGTTTCATCTGCATGACCTCACCGGGTACAGAGTCCAGAGTCACACGAGATACAACCGCCCACGGCCCTATTAACTTACCTCTTATCAGGAAATGATAATTACACGTTCTGTTTCTCTAGCTGACATTTGTTGGTAAGCGCCTTTTTCCCTGACCCCCTTGGGCTGGTCAAGGGTCAAGGGTCAAAGGCTCCAACTGAGAAGTCACCGCTACAACCCCCCCCGCCTCTTTAGGACATCCTGAGGAGTTCCATCTATTTGATGGATTACCATCTGGTTAACCATCTTGGTAACCAATACCAGAGCTGTTCTCGGCATCCTGCCACCTGCCTGCCACTGTATAACAAGTCCTTGCTTTTGCCAATGCATTGCATTAGAGGGACCCAGGGCGAACTCCCATCTGAGGCCTTGGATTATTGCTTGTTTGTCGTACGTTATCATAGGTTTATTACTTAAATAAATTAGACGAATTGTTATAACACGGAAACGAATGACGTGGTGCAAAATTGCCCACCACAACTTCACCTCAACGTTCTCCGCAGCAGCGCTTAACGGAGAGCACAGGGGGGCCTACCTGGGATTTGAGGGGCACGCGCAGCGGCAGGTCGGCCGTGATCTCCAGGAAGGGGACCTGGCGGTGGGCGTGCTGCAGCAGGGCCGGGGAGGTGTGGGTGCCGTGCACCAGGATGACCTGGAACCCATGGCGATGGCGCAAGTCACTCAGCTCGCTGGCAAAGTTCACGTCCGCTGGAGGAGGGGAGGACAGGTCGGTTAACACAGAGACGACCTTTCCACCGCCGACCCCCGGGAGGTACAGGTGTGTGGGTGCGGCCGTGGGTCCCGAGATCTACTCACACAGGTAGAGTTATTCCGATACCAATATCGAATTCCTAAAGTATCGGGTATCGGCGAGAACGAAAGTCTATGCACCGATCCGATACCGTAACATGACTCGTTTACTACACAGGCAGAGAACATCACAAACACTGCGGTGTTATGCTGCGTTCGTTTACGGTCAGAGAGTGGAAAGTCAGAATGGGGAAACGTGGCATCTCTGACCTACATGCATTGGGGCTACCAAGCCAGAAAAACATGGATGCTCACGCCTCACTACAAGAATACAAATGTCTTTATTAGAATAATTCTGAACGTAAATGATCTCGAACTGAAAAGAAAATTGTTAACCGACTATACATTGCCGTCATCATAAGAGAACCCTTCAATAAGAACGTGCTGTTAGTAGTCACAATGCTAGATGCTGTATCGGTTTACACTCTGTATCGGCCGAAACTCAAGTTCAGGAATGGGAATCAGGGAAGGGAAACATGGAATGGGAACATCTCTACTCACAGGACACTAGCACCACGGTGGCAGGGGCTGCGTGGGTCTCTGCAAAGCGACGCAGACTCTGGCGGAGTTTATCGTCAGCGGCGTTCTTGGCAGTGGCGTTGATGTGGGCAACGGTGACCTAACAGGGGCAGACAACAGTTACAGTACACGCGCTTCCGGGTCACCCCCTCCACCCCGCTAAATGTTTGTGTGCCCCNNNNCGGAAAGAGGCTTGGCGGGCGTACCTGGCAGTTGTTGAGGTCCTGGATGACGGTCTTGCACTCCTTGCTGATGTCGCAGACGCAGATGAACTCGGCCTCGCGGTGGCCCTGGAAGAACCGCCCGCGCAGCCGCTGGACCACGGCCGCCGCAGAGCGACCGCTGGGGACGCAGCAGTTCTCGATGTCCCAGAACACGCCCACGGGGGGCGTGTTTTCTGGACCGCCGCTATCAGGGGAGCCTGAGAGGGGGGGGGGGAGGAGTTAGGCATTAGGATTCAGGGCTTTAGGGGATGGAAAACTACACAATACCATAAGACTGCCATATGAATCTGGAAAGAAGGGATAAAGACAGCGAGGATGCAGGGAGTTCAGCAAGGCTACAGTTGAAGCTCAAGGTAAATCGGTGCTGGTCAGCATTAGAGGAATTGACGCGTTCCCTGGTGGACAAATTTAACTCACAACAGTTTATGCTGAGACTGCTTTGCATTTTGCTACCTGCCTGTGTGTGGGCTTTGCGCACCGTCATTTCTACCGCTTATCAAGTTCACTTGTTGCTTGTAATGGTTAATAGGGTTAGGGTTAAATGGTAAACTCCACTGACCAAACTTGTGTCCGGCCTTGCCCAGGCTGGTCTGGGGGAGCCGCAGCCGGCCGTCCGACTGGGTGCCACAGCCGTTACACATGGGGATGGGGAGCGGGGTGCTCCTCGAGGCCAGGTGGGGGACCATGGGCCACAGCTTATCTGATTCTGGCAAACAGCCATTCACAGGCTTCACACGCACAAGAAGACATTCATTAGAAAAACGTCAACAACAACATTTCAATAAACCAACGTTTAACCCACCACATGCACATCCAACCGGCCTACAGTAATATTATTTGACCCGTACACAAAAACAGAATCCCCCAGTGAATAAGTGTAATTCCACCAACCTTTAACAGGCACTCCTGGCAGTAGTGAGACCCCTTCAGACAAACCATGCATTCTACATTGAGGTGCCTAGATTGAGAGCCGTACTGTGCTGTGCTGGTGGGTGGGAGGTCACCGTGAAGGAGGGGTCTCTGGGTCTCTGCGAGAGTGCGGCCACAGCCGGCCCCACACGGGCAGCAGCACCCAGAGGAGCCGTGCAGAGGAGGGGGAAGGGTGGACAGAGAGGACAGAGGTGGGGCCAGAGGCACTGAAGAAGTAGAAGAAGAAATAGGGAGGCTGGCTTGGCTGCAGGACAGGTTGGGGTAGGGGTGGAGGTAGCCTGTGCAGCAGGAGGAACAAGAGTGAGAGGGTGTGGGCTGGGACGTGGCCACGCAGGAGGGGAACGGGTGCTGGAAGGCCGCCGGACTGTACAATGCATTACTGGCTTCGTTTGTACTCCGACCAGCGGGGCTGTTGGGGTACAAATTGAGGAGTGGCGCCGGGGCGCAGGCCGCGGGTCCCACACGGCCACTGATGGGGGCGTTATAGGTGCTAGGGCTCATGTAGCTGGAGACAAGGCCGCTTGTATTACTACCGTTGTGGATGAGACTCTTCTCCCCGAAGGCCCCGTAGCCCACAGTGTCATAGTGGTCACACCAAGTGCAAATGCTTACTTTGGGGCTAGGCCCCTGCTGTAGCTGTGAGCAGGGTGGGTGCTTGTGGGGCACCGCTGGGTGCGAAGGCATGGGCAAGCAGGGCGGGGGCAGAGGAAGAGGGGCCAGGGGGAAGGGCTGGGAGGACGAGGCAGAGGACACGTGATGGGGAGGAGGGGGGACGTCTTTCAGTTCCAGCACAGGCGCTCTGCTCTCCATGGTCTGGAGGGAGATGAAATTAAAGTAATCAGTGGTCAGCAAACTATGGACTTCATTTTGAATTATCAAAAAAAGATAAAGAACAATATAATTTAAAGTAAAAATATGTTTAAAAAATGTACTGAAATCGATACATATACATTGATATATTATTATTATAATATGATATCATATTATATAATCGTTACTATGCTGAAGTTGTGATCTTACTTGTGATGACATTTGCTTAGATTTTTTAAATATTACAGACTAAATTAGTAATCAATGAATCTAAAAAACTAAAAGTTTATTAATAGTCTGTGAAATTATCTTTAATTGCAGTTCATAAACAAAACCCCTAGAACACGATTTATCTGAGATGAAAGTGTTACAACACAGCATAGTTCAGCATTTCATCAAATACAATTACCAAATTAAGCTGTATGCTTAACAGGTAGAATAAAAATTCTACCTCATTTCCAAACATCGTTCGCAGGATTCCACCCGATAATAGTCAGAGACTGATCGATACACACACAAGTATCCCCACCTACATGATACGTACAGCGGTAGAGGGAACCTGACATACTTGTTGTTGGGTGATGGAGGAGTTGGCCTTCTCGAAGGAGGAGAAGCAGTCTTTGAGTTTCCAGAGGAGGGTCTCGTTCCCTGGAGCACCGGTCCAGGGGAAGGGATCAGGGCTGCAGGTGGATGGCTTCTTTCCCAGTCCTTCCATCGTCCAACCGAGAAGGTTTTTTCAAGGCACAGTCGTATCTCTTCTCTTGCATGTTTTCCTGAATTGAGAAGGACCATCACACAGCACCATTAGACTCAAGAATCAGAGTTACTTTTATTACATCTTATTGTACATCTTATTAAGTACAAAAGAGTACAATACTTAGGCTTGGTTCCACATAGCAGCAACAATACAAAATACAGCAAATACAGATCAGTACAAAAATAATATAGTAAAAATATGTAGCATTGATCACAATATTACAATTAATTAAGTTAAGAGAAGAGAAGAGAAGAGAGATAAGAGAAACTAAGACAGTGGTAATAACTAATACTATGTTAACTCTTCAGGTTGACGACAATAACTTCAATATGTTAGTGAGGTACGCAGTGAATGCGTGTGACAACAATTAAGCCAACAGCAGATAAATAATATAGTATATAAAATATATAAAACATAAATAAACAGTCCAGGAAGCTTTGAGAATCAAGGAGGACATTTTCACTTTCGAAATCATCAATCAGCTAAGAGTGAACTCCATGAACTAGTCGGCAAAGCACCACAAAAATTACAACCAATTACAATAGACATTTATCGATAATTAAATTATAAAAAATAAAAAAGCATTTGCTCTCACTAACTCAGTGAGAGTAGCCTAGCCTAGCACGTCTGAGCTAGTTGATCAACATAGCATCCTGAGCTAGGCTACCCCAGACCCGGTTTTTTACCCAATACGGACACTATTCGACCATCTTCGTGCTTACACATCCTGGTTATAAAAGGAGGACCTTGGTAGTTATTATTCATGACCGTTCATACCTGACTCTATCTGTTTTTACATCTCCCTCCGGCCGGTTTCTCCCCCGAACCAGGAGAAGCTTCTACCTTTGTAACCTATCACTGTCGTAAATCAGCCTCAGCTGTCGCAAATCACCAACAGCTGTCGTAAACGATAACAACACTTCAACACGACAAATAATTCATGAAATACAATATGTTGCTTCTCAAATATGCGATATATACACTCATTGGGTTTCGTTTAAGTTAGAGATATCACCGTTATTATTATTAAATGTATTTGTTATCGTTTAAATTGAAGCCCCAGCTTGAGCCTTTGTAACCAACGAACGTCGTAAATCAGCCTCAACTGCCGCAAATGACCCACAGCTGTCGTAAATGATAACAACGCTCCTACACGCCATCGCCTTTATGATATACAACATGTTGCTTATTAAATATGAAATATACACTCATGGGTCCTGTTTTGGTTAGATTTTCGTTTGGTTTGGTTATCATTATACTTTATTTGTTAAATTAAATGCAAGCCCTGGATTGAGCCGTAATCTAAACACACTTTGTCATAACGGACCTACCGGTTAATGGTTGTAAATGTAATGTTATTATTTTTTTTTAAATCTCATTATTTTGGTTCTAAACGTTTTTTTTAAAATATAATTCTTCATTGGACGTTGCGATTCTTTAAAAAATAATCCTAAACTCTTTAATTAAATATTGGATTAAAGCGAATAAAGGAATTATTACATATTTTTGTCTCGCCTGTAAAGGCAGAACGGCGCCCCCTAGCGGCGGGCCGAGTGGAGACACTACCCCTGTACCCCCGCAGCAGCAGGTGCGTGTAGGGGCAGGACAGCGCCCCCTAGCGGCGGACCGACGCACCAACATCGCACCGCGCCCCGTTACCCCGGCGCTTCTTATTCAGGGTACAGTAACGGTGTCGGGATAAGTGGTCCAATGAATAACAGACGACATTAAATAAACCGACGAGAATTGAACGCGCATTGAAGAAGTGCCTAAGAACAGATCACACTCTGGTTGTTATAGCGCCGGATATTGATACTTCAATTAGTGATTTGTTGCCTTTGTTACCAGTCCCAATGGCGATAGCTCACGTAGCCACAGAATACGTCTTCTCCGACTTTCTACTCAAGGACCCCACTGAGTCAAAGTACAAGGGACTGCGGCTGGAGCTGGCCCTGGACAAGATAGTGAGCTGTCTGGCCGTGGGGCTTCCTTTGTTCCTCATCTCCTTGGCTTTCGCTCAAGAAGTATCAGTGGGTGAGTTGGACACAAACACGTTTATCTCTGAACCCCATCGGCAAGATCCTCCTCAACTATGCATGCATTACAATTTCGTCTTATCGGTAATGAAATTAAACCTACATGCCTTTGCAGGGTTTCTTCATGTGCGTTCAGACACGTCTTTATTTGAGCCCCACCGGCCTGACTTAAGCCGGGTGAATACTATGAATAAAGCCGAGTTGTTTAAGAGGCCGTTGGGGCGATAGGCTGCCGGGCTGGAGGGGAGGCGCGCTTGACTCCTCCCTTCCGGCGATCTCAGTGGCACTTTATGACTCAAAATAACTACAGACAACCTAAACGGGGCACAGTAAGAAAATAGTAGTATAATAATGGTAATTTTCTCGTAATCCGAGCACCCGTCCTGTATCCTCTATTGGTGTTGCCTTATGTGCCATGTGCCATTATTGGACTTGCACTCACAGCCCGCCATCCCAGAGGCTCCGCCTTCCTTGACTCTCAATAACTATATTATAATAACATTCACACACTTTGATAGTAATGTGCATCCAAAATGATTCGCTCACTGAAAAGATGAGTGCATGATAGAATTGAAAGCAAGGCTTAATTTGTGTTATTATATTCACTCGATATACTGTTAGTGCTCAGGAGACAGGGCTTTCTGTCTAGAGAGACCTCAATAAACAAGCAAGCAATTGGTCGAGTGAGAGTATTCCTGGAAGAGCTGAGGCCCACATGCTCTTTAAAGGCTGTGATGGCTCCGCAGACCATATGGAGCGGGTGGACTTCTATTATTGATGAGTTCATTAAGTTACAAAGTGCTTTACGAAGACAATCAAACAAGAGAAAGGACCGAATACAAATACACGCTCAATGGACTCTGGTAGGTCAATCTGTGAAGGATCTGCCCTCTCCTGGGTGGCACCAAGCATGAGGAGAGGCTCGTTGTGCATTACTTCCACACAGTGGAGACCCCAAAAGCCCTTCGTTAGTGCGCTACAAAGAGAGAGCATGCATCACAAGGCATTATTAGGAGGGATGCAATGTGTGTTTGGGCAGATTCTGTGGATACTCCTGAACCCCAGCAGCCTGGTTCTGAACTTGATGAGGGTTAGTTAGAGTGACCGAAGAGAAGGCTCACATGGGTGCACATTTGATTGGCTCAATTGAAATAATATTATATTTAACACCCATCATAATATTATGTTGTTGCTGACTTAAACCAGCAAGGTTGGCTGTTCTCAAAACCAGCCTCACACCTCCAGCATTTACGTTTAATAAAACAATTGTTATGATTAGCACTTGGTTCAATAAACATCGTCGCTGTACCGACAGGGATACATTGTTTCTCTTTCTTCTGACAAATGTACTTATTGTACATTGCTTTGGATAATAGCGTCTGTTAAATGCCCTGAATGTAAATGTAAATGTAAGTGTGCATCAAGTTGGTCAACTTCAACTATAAGCTCAACTGACTGCATCACCACCATTTGCACACTGAGGTATTCCCCCATAACACCCAATATCACATGTCACCTCCCCCTGGCCTACAGGAACCCAGATCAGCTGTTTTGCTCCCACCAACTTCTCCTGGCGACAGGCCTTCTATGTGGATAACTTCTGCTGGGCGGCCCTGCAGCAGCAGGCCCAGAGCTCCCCGCTATGGCTCCACAAGGTACCCTGTGGCCCGGGGCCCAAACCATCAACTATGTATAACACTCATCAATGTTGAATGGTGTGGGCACTGCTAGACGGACAGCGTGGTAGGGACGGTTGTAAGAGTTTAGCAGAGAGGGGCAGAGCAGAATAGGGAAGTAGAGAACAAAAGGCCTGCTCATACTAGAATACCAGCTGGAAGACACACAGTTATTTTGTTTTGAAAAAATGAAAGAAGAGAAGAATGGAATAATTTGTTTTACAGTTGTTGTTTTTACAGTTTTTTAAGGAAATAGAATAAGTCTTAATACAGAAGCTTCTGACTTTTCTGATTAACATTGATTAACTTTGATTAACTCTGATTAACATTGATTAACTAAGTATAATTTTTAAAATTTTAAAGATTTAAATATATCTAAAAGTAAAATGTTAGCATTGCCAGAGGCTTTGTATTATGTTAGACAGTAGCTTTATGCAACATCTTTTGTGGTTTGCTAAGCTGATTAATATAAAATATTTTAACTTTCATTTTGTGTCTTTAAACCTGTGTCGAATTCTTCCTCGCACCCAAACGCGGGTCTCCTCAGTTCTTCCCATACATCCTGCTGCTGCTGGCCACCCTCATGTCCATCCCCGCCCTGATCTGGCGCTTCACCGCCGAGCCTCACCTCTCCTCCGACCTCAACTTCATCATGGAGGAGCTCGACCGCTTCTACAACCAGGCCATCAAACTGGCCAAGAACCTGGCGGCGCTGGAGAAGAAGGACACGTCTGGAGACACAGAAGGGTACCTTTTACATTTAGGACTTTTATCCAAAGCGACTTGCAAATAATTACATTCGTCAGAAGAAAGAGAAACAACAATTTATCTCTGTCGGTACGGTGAGGATGTTCATAGAAACAAGTGCCAAGCACTAACCCTCACTAGGTTAACCCATTCCCCGTATACAACAGAGATAGCTAGGATAAGACGCTACATAATGCTAAGTAGCATACAATAAGTGCGTAAGAGGGGTGTGGGTAAGGGGGGAGGCAATGCAGAGTCTAGGTGAATTCTGAACAAGATAACAATGATAAAAATAAGCATTATAATAAAGTTATAATAAAGATACATTATACATTATAATAAAGTAAAAAAAAAATGTCAGGGTCAGTACTGTGTTATGATTGTTAGTTATAATACAAAATAAAAAACTTTATAGAATATTTTTCTTGGGCGAAATTAATTTGAAAGTCCTATTTGGTGATCAAAGATCAGACAAGAACCAACCAACCCCGTTGTCCCCTCTCAGCAGTGCTCTGGACCTGGCCGAGGGCTGCCTCAAGTACCCTCTGGTGGAGCAGTACCTGAAGACCAAGCGGTTCTCCCACGACCTGGTGCTGAAGTACCTGGCCTGCCGGGGCCTGACCTTCCTCACCCTGGTCCTCGCCTGCACCTACCTGGGCTACTACATCACGCTGGCCACCCTCACCGACGAGTTCCCCTGCGACCTGCGCACCGGCGTGCTGAAGAACGACAGCGTGGTGCCGGAGGCGGTGCAGTGTAAGCTGGTGGCGGTCGGCATCTTCCGGCTCCTCAGCTACACCAACCTGGCGGTGTACGTCCTCCTCGCCCCCCTGGTGGTCTACGCCGCCCTGGGCCCGGCGCGGCAGAGCTCCGGGTTCCTCAAACCCTACGAGCTCCTGCCCGGCTTCGGGACGCTGGGCCTGGTCACGCCTCGGTACAACGACTTGAGCATCTACCTGCTGTTCCTGAAGGAGAACCTCAGCAAGCTCAAGTCCTATAAGTGCCTGCAGGTGAGTCACTCAAACACACTTTTATATATTAGATTTACCTCCGGGGGAATTAGGAGACGCTTTTATCCAAAGCGGCATTCACCCATTCGTGAACACATTCGCACACCGACAGCGGAGTCAACCACCCAAGGCGACAGCCAGCTCGTCAGGAGCAGTCAGGGTGATTCATGCTTCATGCTGTTGGTTTGGAACCTTTACAGACAGGTTTTAACTGTTAACTTTGGTTGCCAGATTTGTGCTGGCCAATTTACCGTTTACAGCAACAAGGCAGTTCAAACAAATACGAACCTAAAGAAAGTGAAACCCAGATTTGATCTGGTCTGCAGTCAGACTTTAGGCATAAACTCATTTGTGAGACTACATTTTATACAATGAATGGTCAATTATGTAGGAAAAGGCTGATTTAATCTGAAGAATGACCAGCTTGTTCCTCCTCTAGGTCCTTGAGCTGTTGCAGGAGAACGGGGAGGAGGGCTTAGACACCATGTGCTTGCTGAGAACCCTAGGCCAGGTCAAGACCGATGTGGTGGACGGTAAAAAGACAGGAGAAACCAAGAAGAGCGAGCCATCATCTGACTGAAAGGCTAGAAGCAGTAAAAATAATAATAATGTTGGTCTTCCGTAGAATGTTTGGTCCAATTTATTGGTCATGTTCTCGTCAATGCGCTGATCATGCTTCACCGTTCATTAGTTGTGCCTACAGAATAAAACTAGTTTCTTAATACTGATGCAGGCCTTTACTCTATAGCAAGCCGATATGTGCATGAATAACATGATGTAGACATAGCGTTTTATTGAAGTTGATTTGTTTTAGAGCAAATATTTATTTACTTTTAGTCATATTTATTTAGCCTTTGGTTTATTTCCTGTGAATCTTAGGAGCACTGATATCACCGCAATGAAATCATCGTTTGGTATTACGTTCTAAATATACGTTTTAGGAGTCAGACCTAGATGTGTTATTCTTTCACTGAGCTACTGGTTGTTATCTCCTGTTCTAACACAACAAATGATGCATGATAAATCAAGGCAATAAAGGCAGCAAAGAGACATCATTATTTATATAATGTCACTAAAACCCAAAGTCAAAATCTGCAGTCAATCAAACAGTATTATTTACATTGTAAATCCTGTAACTATATATCGGTGAATATGCTATATGCTAATATGCGAGTCAAATGACGTGTCAAAAGCCATAAAGTATTTATCTAAATATGTAACAAAAACTTTACCCTCTGACATGTCACTGTGATGCACAACATCATAAGGATACATAGAAACTGTTGTCTCCTTGTGGTATATATGTGTGTGCTGGATGTATCTTACTGCCTACAATGCCCACTCATACAGTCCTCAGAGAATGCAAGGCAGGATCCCAAACGGTGGTGCACTTTGAGATCCCTGGAACAGGTGTGTAAGGATGGATACTCTTTAAGTGTATGTGTATTATTTTATTTTGTACTGCATTACTCTGAAACAGTGGTTGTTCAATATGTGTGTGATTGTTACTGTGTCTACTCCACAAGCTGTTTTAAATGTTCTTATTCATATTTGTTCCAGGTGACGATTCTTTTTAACTTTTTCCTAGTTGGAATGTACTTTTTTAAAAACTTTAAATAAAATCTAAATGAATACAAAGAATGGTTTTTCCTGCTCTAAATCAGTTCATCATCTGATTTATTATAGATAGTAAAATCAGATGATGAACTGTCAGATGATAGTTCAATGAACGCATTGCAAAGTGGACACCTGCCACATATTCAAAGCAGCATTCAAACTGAACTACAGCAATACTGGTCGAGAAGGGGGCGTGGATCCGCACCAAGAGAACAAACCCGGTTGGACGCCCTTCGCGTGACGACGTCCGCATCGACCAATGGGATCCTCCGGACGAAGTAGAGTTTGGATTTGGTTGATGAGCTGCTAGCATAATAAGACTTTTGTTAGCTGGGAGACCGAGCCTTTGTTTTCATAAAGCTTTCCCACGTTTGCTTTTAAAGTAGATACGGTTACTCGGATCACATTACCCTATTCCCGAAAGCTCGATTCAGATACTGTTGGCCCCGAAATTCGCGTCAGCTTTGTTTAAGTCGTTAGCTTAGCCGGCTAAGAGCTAGCCTCGGGTTAACAACTCATCCAGAAGCTCCTCAGTGCTTCTACTCTACTGCCACGAAACAACCCCTACTTGAAGGTATTGTCAGTATTTAATGCATGGATATTCCTACGTTTGCGACAGGACAGATTAGGTGTGGCCCTGAAGAAGCCTATAAAAGTGGACATTTCTTTATTTCTCCTCTTCCATGTCAGATCTAAGGTGGCTTCAGTCCATCGTGGACCCAGCAGCCGGCGGTCATGGGAGAGCCCTCAGCGCAGAGCTTCTCCTCTCTGGAAGAGGAGCTCCACTTCTGGAAGAGCCAGGCGGAGGGACACCAGCAGAGGTGACACCTCAAACTGAGGAAACTCGTTTGTTCTGACCTATCGTGTGTGTGTGTGTGTGTGTGAGTGTGTGTGATAACATGTAATGACCCTAACCATCCCTGACAATAAACTAATTATAATCTGCTCAGTAGTCCATCGGTTTATAAATAATCTCTCGGGCCTAGGATGGTAGTCTACTTATCTTATCTAAAGTGATGTGTTAAACCATCTCTATAAACCTGTTCTGGATGTACTCGCAGTCTGGTCTAAAGTGATGAGTTAAACTAACTCTAATCTGCTTAGTGGTCCATCGGTTTGTGGAGAATTTCTCGGGCCTAGGATTTTCTACTTATGTTAACTTATCTAAAGTGATGAGTTCAACTAACGCTATAAACCGGTTCTGGGTGTCACTGTGCCCTTTAACGGCTGCCTGACAGCAGCAGGGTGAACTGGTTCCATGTCTAACCCCCGCTGCTCCCCCCTCCAGGGCCGAGGAGGCCCACGAGGAGCTGCAGGAGTTCCAGCAGATGAGCCGTGACTACGAGGCGGAGCTGGAGACAGAGCTGAAACACTGCGAGGCACGGAACAAAGAGCTGCTGTCAGACAACAGCCGACTCAGAATGGAGCTGGACAACATTAGGGTACGATGCCGTTCTCACTGGGCCTTTTTACACACACACGCACACGCACGTACACACACATACACACATACATATGTACATACACATGCATACATACATACGTCGTAAACACTGAACTCAAAAGCCCATTTACAGATGGTTCCCGGGCGTTCTTCTGGCTCTCTGGAGCAGCTGACTGCTATTTTGATTCAGACGTCCACAGGGAAGGAACATCAATGAAAGGGAGTTGATTATTCAGTAACTAAAACTCCCCTGTATGACTCGGGGACAGTTGGGACATCTCGAGGGCTCGCTGGGCTCCCTGAGCGACTACAGGATCCAAAGTGACCTCTTTAATATGGAGATGTAAAAAGACTGATATGCCACTTATCCACCGACAGTACCAGTTCAACTCGCCTCGACTTGTGCGTGGCGCCACTTGGTTTGGTTTGAGGCACGTCTTGTTTCCATCTAGAATGAAGCACCTCTTCAACATGGGCGGGTCGTCATAGCACCGCATGCGCAAAACTGCAGTTGCGTACTTATCAACGTGATGATTGCGTGCTGATCCTGCAATAATCAATCACTATTGTTGCCTGAACGCTGATGCTAGTATTTAAAGATGTCGAGTGTCGGGTGTCGGGCCCAGACGATGCGCTTACCATTACTCGTCCAGTGTCATCACTCTGGCCAATCAGTGGCCAGCGGCCTCTTTACGTCTCACAAAAGTATCAGATCTCTTGGAAACTCGAGGGAGGTGAGACTAAAAAGGTACCGGGTAACACATTTAGGATTTGGAAATTTGGGCATTCATTTTGATGGTATTGTCGTCGCAGGAGAAGTACGACATCCAGCACGCAGAAGCCTTCAGGCAGATCTCGACGTTGGAGGGCGACCTGGCCCAGACCACGGCGGCCCGGGACCACCTCCAGAAGTACATCAGAGAGCTGGAGCAGTCCAACGACGACCTGGAGAGGGCAAAGAGGTCGGGACGACTCGGACCTCACACGCAGACGATCCCTCCTTCTTCTGGGATGCCTTTGGAACCCACACTGACGTT
Organism: Trisopterus minutus; assembly: GCA_027122715.1. Classification (NCBI taxonomy): domain Eukaryota; kingdom Metazoa; phylum Chordata; class Actinopteri; order Gadiformes; family Gadidae; genus Trisopterus; species Trisopterus minutus. The sequence continues at coordinate 22,019,264 of JAOPUD010000117.1, forward strand.
GTTCCCCGCTGTGCCTTCCCTCAGGGCCACCATCATGTCCCTGGAGGACTTTGAGCAGAGGATGAACCAGGTCATCGAGCGCAACGCCTTCCTGGAGAGCGAGCTGGACGAGAAGGAGACGCTGCTGGAGTCGGTGCAGAGGCTGAAGGACGAGGCCAGAGGTAGAGGCACACAAGGGCACACCATCTAACCTGCTAGAGGCTAGAGGCTGAAGGACGAGGCCAGAGGTAGAGGCACACAAGGGCGCACTATCTAACCTGCTAGAGGCCAGAGGCTGAAGGACGAGGCCAGAGCTACGGTCACACCAACACAATGTCTAACCTGCCAGAGGCTGTAGAGGCTCTGAAGGGCGAGGCCAGAGGTAGAGGCACACGTGCCACACTGCAGTCTTTTCTTCTCCTTTTTTTTTCTCTCCACAGCTTGAAGAACTGCTGATCCCCACACTGTTCTCAACTGACAAAGCGTGTTTATTTCAGTCGCTGTGAAATCAGATTTCTGGGAGAGTGCGACCAAAACCTGCCTATTGATTCAGATATATATTTATATATATATATATAGTTACATAGAAATGTATACAGCAGGCCTTTATCTCCTCCTCCGATGGGCTTTCATCAGGGATTATTTGGTATGGTCTTTGATTCTGAAACTAGACAAAATGAATCTGTATCTCATTGCAAAGAGCGTCACGCGTTTGTGCACTCAAGCTGTCAGCCCAGCTTCAGTCTGTTTCTCTGGAAACTGAAAATAGCCAGACTGCAACCCAATCTAAGGACTGCATCCATAATGTGACATTATACTGACAAATCTGCTGTGCCGTTTCTGGTCTGCGTCTGAGAGGAGCATGACATTAATGTCCCAAACTGAAAGCCTAAACACTTTCTATTCAATTGTATTAGTATGGCCCTTAATCACAGTTACAGTCTCAAAGGGCTTAATAGTCCGTATATTTATGACACCATACCCCCCCTCGTCCCAGCCCTCTAGAGGGCAAGACAAAACTCCCTTAATCAGCAAGGAAGAAATCTAGAGAAGGAACGCAGAGTGGGGGGGGGTCCCTCCTCAGAGTGGGGGGGGTCCCTCCTCAGAGTGGGGCAGTCCCTCCTCAGAGTGGGGGATCCCTCCTTCCAGGGATGGTCAGGAGTGCAATGGGTGCCATAGTGGACAGACAGACAGACATACAGGTAGAACATATTCAATCCGTGATGGGGTGCTGGCCGGTTAACCATAAGCAGAGTCCAGGCATTCCTTCGCAGTCACCACAACAGTCGCAGTCACCATAACACTGCAGAACAGACAGAATAATGAATTGACGTCGTCCCGTGCACGTCTGTTATCAGACCTCCGACAGGAGCTGGCCGTGCAGCAGAAGGACCCGCGGCCGCTGGGCAGCTCGGCCCTGGACTGTGAGAAGATGGACCTCCAGAGGCCCACCCCCTGCAGCCCGACCACGCCCTCCAAACCCCTGGTGGCCTTCGCCACGCCCGCCTCCAGCCTCCGCAGAGGTGGGGCCGCTCTCTGTTCCTTCTCACTTCACCCTTTACATTGATATTTACATTCAGGGCGTTTAGCAGACACTTTTATCCAAAGTGACTTACGATAAGTACATTACATTACATCGCGTTACATTACTTTTGTCAGAAGAAAGAGAAACAACAATAAATCGCTGTCGGTGCAGTAAGGATGTTCATAGAACCAAGTGCTGAGCACTAGCTATCACTAGGTTAACCCATTCGCCGTATACAGCAGAGAGAGAGAGCTAGGATAAGACGCTACACGATGCTAAGTACTGTTTTGTGCCAGTGCCAGGACGTACAACATACAATAAGTGTGTACATTAAGTGCCAGGACGTAAGCATACAGTAAGTGCCCCAGAGGGGTGGGGGGGACGGCGGTTAAGGGGGGGGGCCTGTGCAGAGTCCAGGTGAACAAGTGAGTCATGGGAATGGCGCTGATACTGTGTGACCTAGTGTACAGGCAGTTAGATAGTTGATTATGATGAAATCATATCGACTATCTTCTAATATTGTTTCTTTAGTTTTAATAATACGTCCCTTAATAATGCTCTCAATTGTACATGTGTAGGCGACGGGCTGGTGGGAACGCCGCTGACTACATCGGCCAGAATATCTGCCCTCAATATTGTGGGAGAGCTTCTGAGGAAAGTGGGGGTGAGTAATGTGGCTATTATTATTTTTAAAATAATTATTATTATGTGTGTGTGTGTGTGTGTTCATTCATGGCAAGTTTGCAAACTCTCACAACGTGTGTGGCGCTGTTCTCGAATCAGTTCAATCAAACGAACGAGCGAGTCAGACGTCAAACGTGTTGTGAAGGAGGACTGGCTTTGTCCTTTTGTCGTAAAAAAATGCTCTCCGGACGGCTCAGGATGTTACTTGAGACCCAGACTGTGCTCCGACCTGGACTGATCCACTGTGCTCCCCTCCTCCTCCTCCTCCTCCCAGAACCTGGAGTCCAAGCTGGCGTCGTGTCGGGACTTTGTGTACGACACCTCCAGCAGCCGGGCAATGCTGCTGGCCCCCGCCGGGCCCCTCTCCCCCGGGGCCCTCGCAGCTGTGGAGGGGGCCGCAGACCCCCTGGCCAGCACCATGAGTCCTCCCCCCCAGTACGACAGGTACACACACACACACACTCACACAAGCATACATTCATGCACGCACGCATGCATGTATGCACACATACTGTACATCCATCCATCAATTCATTCATACATCGATTCATTCATTCATACAAACATATGTACATTCATTTATGCATCAATTCATTCTTTCATACACCAATTCATACAAATCCACGTACATCAATTCATCCAATCATTCATCCATTTATACATATCCAGATACATCAATAAATTCATTCAATTCATAGATGTCCTCATCATCCATCGATCCATACATACATACATACAGACATACATATACATACAGTACATACATATATATACATATCTAACAGCCCTCTATATGGAGAAGGTCCTGTGGTTGCATACTTGTAGTCCTAGTCATTTAGCTCATTGTCCATGAATAGGATTTGTGAAATATGAAGGACAATGGAGTTGGAGTGCTGGAGGTAAACGATGAAGTGTGTCTGCTGTGTTCTTCCTCATGTGTTTTCTGTCATGTCTTCCAGCTTGGTGAAGCGGTTAGAGTTTGGACCGGCTCCCCCGCGGGGGGTCTCCCAGGGGCCCCAGTCCCCACAAGGGGGGGTCAAGATCCTGCTGTAATCCAAGGACTAACCCTCCCCCCACTACCCCCTCGGGACCACCGCATGGAGACTTAAACCCACGTCCTAACAGGCCCTCCCAAGACTGTCTGAATGGCTGCCCCCCCCCCCCACCACACATAACCAGCACAATGGCTTCTGCTGTTCCTGTCCCGGCCTCTGGGCATCCTGATGCTACGATATTACTGAACTGACCTAGATGGTGACCCCCCATCTCTGTCCGTACGGGAGACCGTACGGCCCAGGAGGGAGCCTCTGGTTCCTCCTGGTTCCTCCGGCCACCACCCCCCTGCTGTATCGGAGGGCTATGGCAGTCCACCCGCAGGCAGAAGAGGAGGACTGGGTCTGGTGGCTTCTGGAGTGTTTGGTCAGGACGTACTTTACACATTTCACGACGACAGGAAGTTGACACTGTGACGCACTGGGCCTCGCTGTCGATAGCTTGTTGTGCACAGACTTTGAGCTCATGGAGAGGAAACTAGTAAGTATAAAGCTAACAGATTTATGATCGTGATGCCAAACTTGAAGCAGATTAAAAGGTCCCATCACCTAGGTGGTAGCATTTAAACAAAACTAACATAGTGTTTTTAGTTGGTTTTACTTTGAACAAATTCAGGGTTCAGAAAGAGTCTCGAAACTAATCAAGTTGAACATAATATACTAGTATAAACAGATTAGGGTTGAAGAATAGAAGCCATCTATTATAATGTTGTTATACAATGATGTTAGACGGTGGTATCTTGAGATGGAGTCGAGAGTTTCCCCAGCTTTGCCGTTGACGTGCCGTTGCTGCCTTTAATAGCTGATTCTTCTTGACTGACCAGACCTGGTACCATCCCACGGCTGACCTTTGACCTCCCAGTCAGGCCAAAAGAAGGCGGGGTTCTGCCACTTAAGTAGCATTAGCAGGAACTCAAAAGAGTACATTCAAGTTTTAATTGAACCGGATGCTTTGGGTCGACTCGTGGCCTGTCAGGGAGTTGATCTCGGATCGGCATAAAGGCTCGTGGTGTGTAACGGCCCGGTCAGCCGTTTACTAGAGCTAGGGTTAGAGTTTATAATGATGCAGAGTTGGTGTTTAGTTTATTTTGCAATTATCACGTTGAAAGTTTGAGAGTATCTGCTTTTAGTTGACGACCGCGGAAAGAGGATCAGCACACTTGCAGGTTGAGACGTTCAGAGAGGGTTTAAGGTTCGTTGAGACACTGTTCTTCCAGCAGCATCATGCGTATACGATTAGGCAAGAAAAACTCTTTTCTATTTTTAATTTTGACCCCTCTTCAAGGAATGCCCTTACCGTTTCGTGTTGGTATTACGACAACAGGGAATCCGTGTGGAATGTTGTACATTTAAGAACAATGTTTCACCGTTATGTTTTTGCTTAACGGCACATTACAAGAGTGGACCAATTAATAATAACCACACATACACCCTGTGACGATATCATGTGAGCTTACAGACTGTATCTGGCCATGCTACAACGCATAGACTACTGTATGTGCCTGGGGAGCTCGAACAATAACCATATCTTCTGTCGTGTTTGTTTGCATTTTGTATCAAGATGAGCAGATATTAATATCACTATGCAGTGTGTTGTCATTCAGCGAGACGGAAACAATAAAAGACTCCCTCAATCGTTTTATTTTTTAAGCCTTTATTTCTTGTGCAGGTGGTTTCACAATGAATAGATGGAAAGGGTGACATGGAAACATCAATGGATTACAGGCAACTTGGAAGAACATATTGCTTTGGTTTTCCATTTTTAGACGATCATCACATATTGAGAGCGTAGATTCTCTGAAACAGTTCAATGTGGTCGTAAGCAAAGTGCAGTGTTAGAAAGGTACCTGAAACATCTCTAAGTTGACGCAGAACATGATTTTTACGTGTAAGACCGTGTTCTGTGTCTACTATGGAAGCCACCGTTGAAGTTAGAAAAACCGGTGCTCAAGAAAATCTTCCAATACCATAAATTATTTTAATTTATTCAATGTAACCCGATGATCGTTATGGAGAAACTGGTTAAACTGTGCAATGGGTTTAGATGTAAAATGTCTGAAGTCATCCAGCCAGGATGTGCACGAAAAAACTAAAATGACAGCAGCACATGAAACAGGATTTAAACGGACATTAACAGAAATAATCATGACGATGCTGCTTCTCTTTCAACAGTGGTCGAAAGGCATTGGGTTAGATGCACGTTTAAAGTGGCTACAAAACCACGTCATTCAGTGCAGTACAAAAACTGGACAGCGCAAATCAGACGAATAACGGCATCGGGTATCAGCCCTAATACCCCCCCCCCACCTCTGAATGATCTCCTATGAAGTCCTTGTTTTGGTTTCATTTAAAAAAGAAAGTGCTCAGTAAATAAAAAAAGCGGACACAACAGTTCACGACTGGAGTTTAGAAATACACGTTTAGAAGTGAGGATAGAGTTTATCTTTAGTATGCATGTCTTTTATTTTTTTTAGCCCTCTTTATAAACTCCCGGCCGACATGTTGGGCCGTCCTGGTTCTCGCTACTCGCTGGACTTGGTGCCGTTGAAGTCGCCCTGGGAGTCCGCCTCCTCCTCGGAGGCGTCGTCCACCACGCCTCTCCGCCCGCCGCCCACGCTACGACGAGGAGCGCTGCCGAAGGAGGGCTCGGTGCCGCGCCTGGGGACACACACGTAAGGACGCGCGCACATAAACACACACACACACACACACACACACACACACACACACACACACACACAGAGGACAGACACACACAGGCGGACACACAAATACATAAACACACAGACAGACAGACACACACACAGACACACACACGCAGACAGATACATGCACGCAGGCACACACACACACACACACACACACACACACACACACACACACACACACACACACAAAGAAGCACAGACACACACACACACAACCACACACACACAGGCATTTATCACATTGTTCCGGTATTCTCATAAATGCATCCAAAGTTAGGGTTAGGGTTTTTGCCCGGACACCACTCGTGTTGTTACACACGGTTATGAACGTCCACGGCGGACGAAGGTGTGATTTTGTTAACGCAGGCTGAAGCGCAGCGGCGTTTCTCCGGTCAACTCATTGACTCTCCAGCCGGAGAAATGAGTTTGGTTTCAGCAAACCAAACCAAGCGCCGAGAAAAATATGGTTGTCGGGTGGCCGAGATCGGGAGTGGTTTCCGCGAAACACATCCCGTCTCGAGTGGAGTTCTAATTGTCTGATAAACCATATTTCCCTCTGTTAGGCTTTTGAAGCGCCAGAGAGGATGAGGATGGTGGGGAAAGGGGATATTAAGTCACGGTTAAAGAGAGATGGTGATGGGGTCACTACCAGACACGGAGGTACTTGCTTTTTTTACTCCTTGGGCTCTGGTTGGCCTCTGCAAGAGAGATGAACACGGTGGTTGTGCTAAAAAGCTCAGACAGGTCGCTTATAATACTGCAGTGTCTGTTCATAATTTCTGTTTTAAAGCAATTGGATACAGACATCTGTTATTTTGGAGAGCACACAGAAGCAGATTTTACATTAAAGAGTATATGTATGAGACAGAATAGACTAGAGATGTTCCGATACCATTTTTTTCCTTACCGATACCAATTCTGATTCCTTACCTATCTTGAGTATCGGCTGATACCGAGTGTATACCGATACAGCATCTAGCATTGTAATTACTAATAGCACTTGTTCTTATTGAAGGGTTCGCTCACGATGACAGCGTTGTATAGTCATTTTACTAACCGTCGACAATTGTAATTTTCATAACTAGATATTTTACATTTATAATCTATATATAATGTATATATCATAATAATAAATTTGTATTCTTCTACTGAAGGTAGCTCGAAACGCACGTAGGTCGGCGATGATGCGTTTCCTGTTACGACTTCCCACGCGTTTGCGTTATCGAACGCAGCATAACGCCCCAGTGTTGGTGATGTTCTCTGCCTGAGTAGTAAACGAGTCACACGATATTATCGGATTTGGCGCATAGACACGCGTACTCGCCGACACCCGATCGGATGCATTTCCGATAGTGGCATCGGTATCAGAACAACTCTAAATCTAGAACAGACGTTTAGCCACCAGCTTGCCGCCGCCGCCACCACACCACGCGCCGGGCGCTACCTGAGTTTGCTCTTGAGCGAGTTGACCTCGCGGCCCAGGGCGTCGCCGGCCTCGGTCGCCTCGTCCAGCTCCCGCTGCAGCTTCCTGCGGGCGGCGGTGGCGCGCTGGGACTCCTCCTCGGACTCCTCCAGCTGCCGCTTCAGCTGCTTCATGCGGGCCGTGGACTTGTCCGCCTGTAGGGGGAGAGCCAGGAGGTCAGCAGGGTCGTAGTGGGGAGTGTGTGTGAGAGTGCATGTCCCCTGTTTGAGTCTGGTGAGGTTGTGTTTGAGTCTGATGAGGTTGTGTTTGAGTCTGGTGAGGGTGTGTTTGAGTCTGGTGAGGGTTTGTTTGAGTCTGATGAGGGTGTGTTACTGTCTGATGAGGGTGTGTTTCTGTCTGATGAGGGTGTGTTTCTGTCTGATGAGGGTGTGTTTCTGTCTGATGAGGGTGTGTTTGAGTCTGATGAGGGTGTGTATAACTCCCATGTTTAAGGTGCAGTCTGGTGAAGGTGTGATTGAGCCTTGCTTAAGGTGTGTATCACTCCCGGGCGTGATGACGGTGAGGTGAAGGTGTGTGTCCTCACCTGGTCCTTGTACTGCTCTGACTGCTTCCGCTCGTCCTCCACCTGGATCATAAGGTCCTTCAGCTTCTTGTCCTTCTGCCGCAGGCCCTTGGCGCTCGCCTGCTTCTCCCTGGGGGGGGGAGGGGCGGCCGGAGGGGTGGTACAAACACATGGGTCATCTCTCTCCTTCCCCTCCTAGCTCCTATCTCTTACACTTTCAGTCTTTCAAATGCTCAAAGGAACCACTGTGCACGTAGCAACTAATAACAGGTTTGAATCGAGAGATTTGCCACGCCTTTTTTCTCATGTTTCTCTTTGTGTGTTTGGCCTCGTCCAATGAGATGTTTCTTTGCTGATTCTGCTGCCGTATAAAACCGCACCGGACGTGAAGAGGACCTGAGGACCTGAGTGGGGTCTGACCTGTTCTCCTGCTCCACCTGCTCCTCCAGCTGGGCCACCTTGGCCTCCAGCACGGCGATGGAGCTCTTGAACTTGGACTTGACCTGGTTCTCCATCTCCTGCAGCTTGGCCTTCAGCTCCTTGTTCTGTCGCTCCGCCTGCTGCCGGGCGCTATCGTTCTTCTGGGAGGTGCTGCGCTCCGTCTGCAGCTCATTGGTCAGCTGATCCACCTGTGGGTGGAGGGGAGGGTGGGAGGCGGGGCATCCGGAGGTTAAGGTGGGCTGGGTTCTCTAAGGTTATTGGGAGGTTAAGGTGGGCTGGGTTCTCTAAGGGTATTGGGAGGTTAAGGTGGGCTGGGTTCTCTAAGGGTATTGGGAGGTTAAGGTGGGCTGGGTTCTCTAAGGGTATTG
>JAOPUD010000117.1:22028105-22044697 GCA_027122715.1 Trisopterus minutus
GGAGGTTAAGGTGGGCTGGGTTCTCTCTCTCTCGTCCCTTGATGCTGTGGACCGGTTACCTGCTGTGTGCTCTTCCTCTGCCGGTCGTTGACGATCTCCAAGTTGCTCTGCTCCTCCTCAAGCTCCTCCTCCAGCTGGGAGATCTTGGCCTCCAGCCGGCGCTTCTCATCGGACAGGAGGGACCTGGGCACAGGACACACACCTCCTCAGTGAGAGCCTAAACCCACACACGTCCCGGCAGTCCGACACTGCACAGCAGTGGGGGTGGGGGCTGCGGGCGATCAGGAGGGAAACTCTCCACTCACTTCCCAGAGGAGTTGCTGGCGAGCTCGTCAGACAGCTCATCGCGCTCCGCCTCCGCCTGCTTCCGCGCCCGGTCAGCCGCCGCCAGGTCCTAGAGTCCCGTCAGCAACACATCATCCGTTAGAGCAGTGGTTCTCAAATGGGGGTACACGTACCCCTAGAGGTACTTCAGAGTACTGCAGGGGGTACTCCGAAAAAATATATAAAATATATAAAAAAAATTTCACCCCAAACAAGTTCAGATTCTGAAAACTGGACAATAGAAAAAAAATTGAAAGTGGTTGAAATGTAAATCTGAAAACAAGGAGAATCCATGAAAAAATAAGTTTTGTGCTGGAAAAATATCTTATACCCGGGGTACACTAGTAGTAAAGGTTTGGGAACCAGTCCACTGCGTTAGAGCAATCTGCGCCTTCTTAACACAGTGGTTCTCACTGCTATTCACTGTAACTGGAGCGAGGGTACCTCCTGCAGCTGCATGAGCTCTGCCTCCAGACCCTTGGCCTTCTTCTCGCTCTCCTTGGCGGTGGTCAGCACCTCCTCCCGGGCTGCGTGGGCGTCTTCCAGCTCCCGCTGGTAGTCCTTCATCTGGAGCTGGTGAGGAGGGACAAGCGCGTAGACCCGGTGAGTCAAACCCGTACCTGGGGGGGGGCGCCAGACCGGGATCCTGAGTCTGAAGACGTCAGCGTTACCTGGATCTTCTTGAGCTGCTTGACGGCCTCGTCCCGGCCCTTGTTGGAGGTCTCGATCTGCCCCTCCAGGTCCTTCAGGTCTCCCTCCAGCTTCTTCTTGCCCGCCGCGGCGAGGGTCCTCTGCTTGCGCTCGTCCTCCAACTCCGTCTCCAGTTCGCGCACCTGTGGGGAGACGCGCAAACGCCATGAAGTGCAGTTTGATGCAGTTTCACTAACAACACACTAGGCTAACCCGTTCCCTGTATGCAACAAAGAGAGCTAGGATCAGATGCTACACAATGCTAAGTACTACTTGTAAGGGCCGGGACATACGACGTAAGTGCGTACATTAAGTGTGTACATTAAGTGCGTACATTAAGTGCGTACATTAAGTGCGTACATTAAGTGCCAGGACGTTCAGCTCCGAGGCCTCGTTGAGTTCCTACCTGCTTGACCAGTTGCCTCTTCTTCTCCTCTCCCATCTCGTCGCGCCCCAGCAGGTCCCTCTCGAACTGGGCCTTGAGCGCCTGCATGTTGACCTCCAGCCTCAGCTTGCCGTCCTCCGCCGCCTGCAGCTCGTCCTCCAGCTCCTCCAGCTGCGTCTTCATCTCGTCCACCTGGGCCTCCAGGCCGCGCTTGGACTTCTCCAGCTCATGGACCTGAGAGGGAGGGAGGGAGGGAACCCCGATGTCAGCAGGTCTAAGGTCAAAGGTCTAGGTTTTCTGCAAATATTTAACTGGACGCTTCAGCCTTAGTTTCTCCACATCGACAGGCCCCAAAAACATGGGTTCCTCTGAAAGAACTGAAACATGCTGAACTTTGTCTGAACGTCTTTGCACTTACCAGCGTGTTTTGTTTTGTTGTTTTGTCAAAATTACAGCGGATGCAAAACACCACAAAGCTCTACTCACACTCTTGCCGACGTCGTCCTTGGAGCTGACGAGGTCCTCCATCTCGGCCCTCAGACTCTTGTTGGCCCTCTCCAGCTCCTCCCGGGAGTCCTGGGCCTCGTCCAGGGCTCTGGCCAGGGACAGCGCCTTGGTCTCCTTCTCCCGGGCCTCGGCCTCTGCGCGGTCACGCTCGTCAGCGTACTTGCTTGAGATGCTCTTCTCCTCGGCCAGCATCTAGCAGGGACCACAGAAAGCCCATTTAGTATGCAACTCATGAACGATAGAACAACGTCCTTTGAACAATAATCTCTTTCCCTGAAATTAAACTCTCCGTAAAGAGATCTACAACATTGCGTCGTCTGTAATATTAGTTGTTCACAACTCTCTAACCTGGTCAAACTTCTTCTGCTTCTTCTCCAGGTTGGAGACGTTCTGCCGCTGGTTGTCCAGGTCCATCAGGATGTCCTCCAGCTCCTGGCCCAGACGGTTCTTGGTCTTCTCCAGCTTGTCAAAGGCGGAGGCCTTCTCCTCGTACTGGGAGTTGGCCGCCTCCAGGTCCCTCTGCAGACGCTTCTTACCTTCCTCTAGCAGCTCCACGTTCCCACACATCTCGTCCAGCTTCTTCTTGGAGTCTGACAGCTAAGGACAGAAAGAGGAGAAGAAGAAGAAGAAGCTTCAAACCCATCACCAGCCTTCCAGATACCCTATCACCCTGAGTGCCCCCCTGTGTGTGAGCTCTCTCACCTGGATGTTGAGGGTGGAGACGTGCCTCTCCACGTTCCTCTTGGCCTCCACCTCCTCGTCCAGCTGGTCCTGCAGGCTGTTCTTGTCGTCCTCCGCCTGCCGCAGCTTGGTGGAGAACTGGAGCTTCTGTCGGGTCTCCTCAGCCAGGAGCTCCTAAGGAACACGCAGCGGAGGGGTCAGAGGTGAACACCTGAGCCTCAGTCAAACACCGGACCACCAGTTGGGTTCTTGAGTTCTTCGGCTTCACACTGACCTGAGCGTCCTGGACCTGGGCGGAGAGCGTTGAGACGTCTTTGCTGAGTTTGATGTTCTTGCCCTCAGCTTCGTTCAGGAGGACGGTCACCGACTCCAGCTCCACCTGCAGGGAGACAACAGGACACAGGGGGTCAAAATGGTCTCAGAACAAGGACACACGCTCATGGCCTCAAACCGCAGTAGGGGTGGGACAAAACAGTGATACAGCGATATATAGTCACCCTTGATACTTCGTGCGACACGAGCATCAATACACGTTATTATCTATTTTTATTAAAAGATGAGTAACTGAAAACTCAGTTTGGACTGTGAATAAAGACAGAAATCCAGCACTACAGTAAAGTAACAGTCATTTTGTATTCATAGTTAGACATATATCGGGATGGCTAACAATATATTGATTATTGCAGATTCACTGTATCGAGATATTATCGGTCATCGCACATCGTATTGTATCATGAGCTACCCCTGTGATTCCCGCCCCTAGACCACAGAGTCAGAATACATACAACGTTTAATACATCGATCAGAAGAATATAGATAGAAAATCTAATACATAAATACATATATGTGTATATGAATGAACACTCCTGACCGTGATCTTGGAGCAGCGCTCGCCCAGCTCGCCCTTCTGCTTCTCGCTGTCGGTGAAGCGGACCTGCAGGTCGGTCAGCTGACCCTCCACCTTCTTCCTCTTGTGCTCCACGTCCTGCTTGGCCGTGACCAGCGAGCGGACCTCGATCGTCAGGTCCGACGTCTCCTTCTCCAGGGCCTGCTTGGCCTTCTCCAGGGTGGACTTCACCTGCAGGTCAGGAGAGACCAGTAAGCGAGTGGGCACCAGCCACCGGGGGTTGGGCGTGTAGCACCTGGGCTTAGCTCAGAGCGGGTAGAGCGTTGTTGACTCTTCCGACACTCCTAGCTGTGAGTGTCGAGGTTCCCCCCCCCTTGAGCAAGGCAGCTAACCCTAACTGCTCCTGACGAGCAGGCTGTCGCCCTGCATGGCTGACTCTGCCATTGGTTTATGTCTGTTATGTAAGTCGCTTTGGATAAAAGGGTCTGCTAAATGTAAATGTGAATGTGTAGCATGCTGCAGTCATTTAGCAGACCGCTTTATCCGCTTTATATAAAATGACATGCAGTCGACCTCTATTCCAGTCCTTCGACTGAGGACGTTGTGGGTGGAACCAAGAACGTCCCTGGGTGGCTCTCATTGAAGGGATAGGGGGTTAGGGTTAGGGTTAGGGGGGGTTTGGGGGGGTGGATGTGACTAGGTACCCGTTTGGACTGCTCCAGCTGCTCCGTCAGCTCCTCCACTGCCTGTGTCTGCTTCTGCCTCATCTCGTGGACCTGGGCCTCGTGGGTGCGGTTCTCCTCCTCCATGGCCTTCTTCAGCGTGGTCACCTCGTGCTCTCGCTTGGCTCTGAGATGGAGAAACCAAAATGTCGTCAGTTTCAGTTTTTCCTTTTTCTCCCAAAAAGTTTTGTGCCGGTGAAGGGAATACTCTTAGAGAAAAATGATCTTACAGCGGTCCACTAATAGAAACATTTTGAAACCGCTTCTGAAAAGACTCAAAACAGGAGCCTAAAGGGGCGTGGTCGGCGGGCTCTGACTATAAAGGGGCGTGGCCGGTGGGCTCTGACTCTGAAGGGGGCGTGGCCGACGGGCTCTGACTCTAAAGGGGCGTGGCCGGCGGGTTATGGCTATAAAGGGGCGTGGCCGACGGGCCCTGACTCTAAAGGGGGCGTGGCCTGCGGGCCCTGACTCTAAAGGGGGCGTGGCGGGCGGCCCTGACCTCAGCTCCTGCTGCGTGGCGGTGCTGTCCAGCGTGTCCTCCAGCTCAGACTTGAGGGCCTCCAGCTCCTCGCCCAGGTCCCTCTTGGTCTTCTCCGCCTTGTTGCGGGCGACCCGTTCTGAGTCCAGGTCCTCCTGCAGGTCTGAGATGTGGCCCTCCAACTCCCGGATCTTCTTCAGGGCGTTGTTCTTCTGCGCCGTCTCGTCCTCTAGCCTGGAGGGCGATACCATACATACTTTTATGCATCCAATGGATAGTCAACAGCATGCATTGTTACTGCCTTGCCTTAGGGGGCGCTCTAAGGCACCTGTTCAGTGTAACTTTTTTTAACATTGTTAACATTGTTTTTAACATTGTTCTGGTGCTGGTAAATCAGAGTTAGAATGGATATCAACGTCTCGACCTGCGTTCTTATGTCACTCCGTTACTAACAAGTTATCCTTATATTATAGCACAAACATAACGACATGGAGACTGGAAAGGTGTTGAAATGTTTAGACTATAGATGTAAGAGGATGGAATTTCCACCGCAGACGTAATTTAACTGCTACTGCTAACGTTTGGACTTTAATTCCAAAGCGCTTCATTGGTCGCACAGTACAGCAGGTTCTACTCCAGCATGAACGGATCACTCTGAAACAAAAGGACGCCACTGGGCCTAGCGTCCCACCTGGCCAACGCCGTCTGTAGCTCCTCCTCCTTCTTGGCCAGCTGGGCCTTGAGCTCGGCGATCTGGGCCTGGAGGTCGGCCAGCTGCTCCTGGAGGTCATTGGACTCCGCCTCCAGCTTCCGCTTCACCTTGTCCAGCTCCTGGCGACCCTTCTCCTCCTTCTTCAGGCGGACTGGACAGGAGGAGTCAGGGCGTCAGGAGGTCAGAGCCACGGAGAATCACGGACTGAGGCTAGGGGAGGCTTGTTACATGGAGTTATGAATCTGCACTATTTAACAATATAATGGATACATGGCCCTGGTTTAAGGTAAGAGCAGTGCAATGTAAACACTAGGTCTAGGTTAAGTGTGAGTGCAGCATCATGTTTACCCTCCAGTTCAGAGATCATGGACTCGTGTTTGTTCTTGAGCTTGGTGAGGTTCTTGGACTTCTCCTCCTCCTCCGCCAGGTTGGTGCTGAAGTCTGCGATCCTCTCCTCCATCTGCTTCCTCTCCTACCCGTCCACAAACAAAGATGGTGTGACATCAAACCTAATGGAAGAGTCCCTCATCTCAACAGGTTAGTAAGGGTTAGGGTTAGGGCTAATCCCGCTCACACCTGGTGAGCATGATATCACTGCTTTAAGGGATGTATAACCTGCATATGGATGCATATTATCAGTTCACACCACCACAACTTAACTCCAAGGGTAAAAGGTCACATCGCAACCACAAACTGCATTCCCGGTCTACGGAGGAGACGCAGCGAGCGTACCTTGACGCAGCGAGCGTACCTTGCACAGCTTGTTGTTCTGGTCCTCCATCACCAGCACGTCGTCCTCCAGCTTCTTGATCTTGCCGTCGCAGGTGACCTTCTCCAGCTGGAGCTTCTGCCGCGCGTCCTCCTCCTCCTCCAGGTGCTCCTCCAGGTCCTGCCGCCCGGGGGTTCATCCATGTTCACGTCATTCAGAGGTTGAGGTCATATTCATGAACCCACGCATCCGTTCATGTGAACCCATGCATGCATCAGCATCTTAGGATGGCTTTCAGAACGTTGGTCTAAGGGTGCTCTCCAGCTCTCTAGGAAGAAGCTAAAAGAAGCTTTCAGGGAAAATCGAGATCAAGGAAGCGAGTGAGACCCTTAGTACCGGCAGTAGTCCTGTGTCTAACTAGTACTAGTACTAGCAGTATGTCAATGTCTAACGAGTTGTAGCAGTAGTACTAGCAGGTAGGTCCATGCCCAAAGGGATTTGCCAGCTCTCTAGAACAACAAACACAAAGAACCTTCAAGAGAAAAAGGAGATGGAGGAAGCGAGCCAGACCTGCATCTGCTGCTGCATCTTCTTCTTGTCCACCATGAGGGCCTGGGCGCGGTCCTCCTCCTCCTCCAGACGCGCCTCCATCTCGTGGAGGATCTCCTCCAGCTCCTGCTTCTTGGCACCCAGACGCACCCTCATCTCCTCTGCCTCGGCGTACAGCTCCGTCTCCGCCTGGAGCTGCTCCTGCAGGGCGTTCCTCTCCTCCAGAATCTGAGGAGGAGGAGGAGCAGACCCACCCACGGAGGAGGAGCAAGTTGAGGACAGAGGCAGGACCACACTGACAGGGAGGTCATACCCGTAGCCAGCTATGAGGTCAGCGAGGTCCGGACATATGTTGGTGCGTGCCTGAGCTGAGCACAACCCCCTCCCCCCCGCCCCGAAACAGAACTGAACCCCTGCAACTGAAGCCACAACCAACCCCCTCCCCCCCCAGACCTCACTATTTTTCAAACCCTGGCTACGGCCCTGCTTGAGGTCAGTGGAACACTTCCACCTGTTGCTCTCTCTTGGTTCTCCCTAGTTCTGTGCTCGTGTTAATATACAGTATGTGAATGTTTTGTGCATGGATATTGGTTTGAGGATGATGAATGAAAGAACCCACAGGTTTTAAAATGTAGAACAATTTGTGTGGGGCCGTTTACCGATGTGTGTTTCAGGGTGATCTCCTTCAGCTCAGACTCAAACTTCACAGCGACCTCCTTGGCGCTCTTCAGCTCCTCGTCCTTCATGCCCATCTCCTCCTCCTGCCGGGTGACCTGGAGCAGAGGCTTGACCTGCAGCCAGCAGAGAAACCAGCAGAGAGACCAGTAAAACAGGTCAGGGGACGAGGGGGGGCAGAGAGACCAGTACAACGTCGGTTAGAGGCCGATGGGAGGACGGACGTCCTCCATGTAATGCTTGTGGTGCAGGGGGGGGGGGGGTCTATCTCCTGACCTTGGTGAACAGCCTCCACCACTGCCAGTTCCTGAGCTTCAGGTAGGCTGCGCAGTTCCTCTGGATCACCTTCATGGCCGTCAGCTGCGCCTGCCTCTTGGAGAACGCCCTGGGAAGAAACACACAAGACTCTTTTTACAGCCTATGCATGAGTCTAGGTGAACTCTGAAGAAGTGAGTCTTGAGTCTTTTGCGGAGGCTGGGGAGATTTATCAGGGGACAAAGCCACTGCTGGCAGAAGACGCTTGGAGTCGTACTTCCTGGCCAGGAAGCCTCTGGCCTGCGACTGGAAGGCGATGATGACCACGGTGATCTTCAGGTCCCTCTCCTCCTCCAGCTGGGCCAGCACCCCCGTCCTGAAGAAGATCTTACTCTGGCCGATCCGGTACAGGTTGGGGTCCAGGTCCAGATGTTTGATCTGCAGAGACAGAGAGAGAACCCACGGGGACGTTTAGAAAGATTCGGCTTCAGTGTTTCATATATGCTGCAAAAACAAGAATGCTGCAGACTAGGGCGGCCTGGTGTCGTGTTTGGGATTTCTCAGTTTAACACATGAGTTTACCATGAGGCAGCAGGCCTGCTTTCCATCCATGAAGCCTTTGGGGATGGCGTTGGCAGCCAGGATCTCATAACTGGGAGGTGGGGAGAGGCGGAAGAGGAAGAGGGAGGACGTATGAAGGAGGAGACAAGGTCCAGAATACCACACCACGTCCATCACTTGTATCAGAATCAGAATCAGAAATACTTTTATTACATCTTATTGTAAAAAGTACACAAGAACACAATTCTTTGGCTTGGTTCCTCAACAGGCCATACACCTCAACAGCAACAATACAAGTGAATGTAAACAAGACAGTACTAATAAATAAAAGTTATAAAAGTAGCATGTGCTTAATGTCTTCGGTTCCAACATACCGCTGACGGTACTCCTGGAAGAGGATCCTGTTGGGGAAGCCCTGTCTGCAGATACGGATCCCCTCCAGCACTCCGTTACACCTCAGCTGCTCCAGCACCAGGTTGGCGTCCAGCTTGCCGGCCTGAACACAAACACAGCAGGAGGACGTGAAGGACGGGCCTGACATCAATGACACCGACGAGAAGAAGGTGAAGGTCCTTCATGAATCCACAGAAAAGTCAACGACGAGTATATATTCACACACACGCTTTCCAGCAGCACTTTCCTTTTGGTATTTCATTTCATTTCAAGTCCGATAGAGAACAAGGTTGTTTTTCATGCCACAAAAATCACGCTTTTGTAAAAGGAATAACGCACCTCAGAATAAGAATATATTGACATTCAGGGCATTTAGCATAACGCTTTTATCATGGGTCCTTTAAGACCTCTCTCTCCGGTGTTCCCGCCCCCGCTGCTCACCCTCTTCTCGTGGTTGGGGATGATGCAGCGTACGAAGTTGGGCTGCGTGTTGTGCAGCGTGGTCATCAGCTTGGTCAGGGACTCCTTGTACAGCTGCCCCACCGTGCGGAACATCCCCTTCTTGGTCTTGGAGGAGCTGGGCATGGAGGAGTCGGACATCTTGGCGATGGTCTCCAGGCCCACCACTCTGTCGGCTGTGGTCAACACACCATGATGACCTCGTTAAGAACAGGCTGATTAACCACACACGATCACCTCGTTAAGAACAGGCTGATTAACCACACACGATCACCTCGTTAAGAACAGGCTGATTAACCACACATGATCACCTCTAAGAACAGGCTGATTAACAACAGCCGATTAACAACACACGATCACCTCGTTAAGAAGTGGTCAATTAACAACAGGTGAAAAACAAGAAGACAGAAGGCTAGGACAAGACAGCAGGCTCCCACCATCTTTCCAGGGGTCCTCCTAAAGACAGTAGGACTCACCCTAACCATTTCCAGAGGTCCTCCAAGAGACAGTAGGACTCACACCTAACCCCTTCCAGAGTTCCTCCTAAACACAGTAGGACTCACCCTAACTCCTTCCAGAGGTCCTCCTAGAGACAGCGATAAGAGAAGCAGGGTTATCTGAGGACGCTCACCGTCCTTCCAGAGGTCCTGCACGAAGGGGCTGGAGGAGTTGTTGAGCAGGGCGGTGACGTTGTCGTTCAGGGGGTCCATGTTCTTGGTCAGCCAGGCGGTGGCGTTGTAGCACACCTACACCACGGACAGGAGAACACAGGACAGCACTGACACGTCTGCCTGTCTGTCTGTATATCCGTCTGTCAGTCTGTCTGTCTGTCTGCCCGTCTACATATATATATCTATCTGTCTATCTGTCTATCTGTCTATCTGTGTCTGTCTGTCTGTCTGTGTCTGTCTGTCTGTCTGTCTATATATTCCGTCTGTCTGTCTGTCTGTCTCTCTGTCTGTCCACTCACCTTCCCAGCGTAGTGAAGCACAGCGAACTCCGTCTTGTCTTTGAGCTGCTTGGGCTTGGAGAACTTGACGTGGTTCGCCTGCGTGTTCATCAGCTTCTCCACGAAGGAGATGTCCGTGGCCTTGGGGAACCAGCACTCCTCGTCCAGCAGGGCCAGGATGCCAGGGGGGTTGTTCTGGAAGAGACGGCAGAACCGGGTGAGACCCTCCAACCCATGACCCCATGTCGACCCCTCGGTAGAAGGGGTGGGTCAAAACGTCCATACGCCGATATATCGCCGTCCTTCTTCGTGCGAAATGAGAATCGTGCCAGACATTGATCACTTATTATTATTCAATTCATAAAATAAGGCGCTCTTAACAGATTTCCCTGCTCCTCCAGGTGGAGCTCAACGTGAACGAGGGAAACCTGAATGGAGGTTACTAAGGACTGACTGAAAACCTCTGTTTGGATCATGAATAAAGACCGAAATCCAGGACTTAATATTTTAACAGTTATTTTGCGTTAAGACATATAGCATGATGTATCGCTATAGGATTGTCTATATAGTATGTGAGTGAGTGTTAGTGTGTGTGTGTGTGTGAGTGTGTGTGAAGCGCGCAGCCCGTCCGACCACGCGTGAACTCACGGGCCTCTCGATGAGCTCGATGCAGGGCTGCAGGTCCAGGCCGAAGTCGATGAAGTTCCAGTCGATGCCCTCCCGCTGGTACTCCTCCTGCTCCAGCACGAACATGGTGTGGTTGAACAGCTGCTGCAGACGCTCGTTGGTGTAGTTGATGCACAGCTGCTCGAACGAGTTGTCCTGAAAGGGGGTAGACACACAGGCGGGGTGAGTGTGACTGAAGCCTAGTGTGGGGCAGGGCAGGGGTTCAGTTGGTGTGACTCGCACGGCAAAAAAGGTGCCGGGTTCGATCCCCCCCCATGTCCACAGAGCCACTGTTCACCTGTGTGTGTGTGTGTGTGTGTGCGTGTGTCTGTGTGTCTGTGTGTCTGTCTGTCTGTGTGTCTGTGTGTGCGCACACTCGTGTGTGCGCACACTCGTGTGCGTGCGTGTGTGTGTGCCTGTGTGCGTGTGCGTGTGTGTGCGTGTGTGAGTCTGCCACCATACCTCAAAGATCTCGAAGCCGGCGATGTCGAGGATGCCCAGGAAGGAGGCCCCCTGGCGCTTGGTCTTGTCCAGAGCCTTGTTCACCTTCATCAGGATCCAGCGGAACAGACGCTCGAACATGGCCTTGGCCAGAGCCTCGATGGCAAAGTCCGCCTGGACGCACACACACGCACACACACACAAACACGCAGAAGCACACACAAACACGCACAAACACACGCACGAGCACACCCAAGTGCGCACACACACACACACACGAGCACATGCACACACACACACACACACACGTGTTAATATTCTACCGGATACAACACAACTTGATCATTTCCCCATGACCAACCATCCATTTTTAGTCCAAAATGAACCCCGGAGGTGTGTCGCTCCTACCTGCTCCTTGGTCTGGGCCTTCTGCACCACCTCCCGGCCCACCTTGATGCGGGGGGTGAGGATGGCCCGGGTGAAGTCCGTCACGTTGATGCCCTGCAGGTGGCACACCTTCTGGGCGGCTGGCGGGGGCAGAGAGGGGGGGGCGTTGAGATGAACAACCCACTCTGATTTACCACGGCTCCACGCACATTTGTGACGGAGAATACTTCCTGCCTGTCAATCACTGACAATCACTGTGTCTGATGTCTGATAACAACGCGGCTCAATGGAAACGTGAGGAGGGTTTAGGTTCAAAACCTATTTTTTTCTAAAGCCCTCATTCATTCACAATTAGGGACGTGTGTTAAGGACACTGTGTTAATCACACATGAATGGGATGTGATTGAACTAGTTCTAGCAGTATTTTTTATTTATTTGTTTATTTAGCAGGGACAATGCACAGCTCATTAGCAGTACCAGAGTTAGCTATACGCTCGTTTTCATCTGTGGTCCCTGGGCAGGAAACAGAGGATAACAGGAGTAGGGTAGTAGCAGCAGTAGGGGTAGCACTAGCAGGACGGCTCTACCTGTGTTGTCGGGCATGGTGGCCTGCTCCTGGTTCCTCTCCTTCTTGAACTCAATGTTCCCCAGCTGCATCACAGCAGAGCAGACCTTCATGATACCTGGAGCAGGAACACGGGGGGGGTTGGGGGGGACAGGGTTACGTCTCGAGACTACATCCACCGGGGGCCAGGGTAGACCCCCCCATGGTATAGAGATGGTCATGAGAGAGGAGATGGTAGACTACACTGATGAGAAGAGGACAGAGGAGCAGAGGAGAGAAGAGGAGGGATGAGGAGAGAAGAGGAGAGGAGGGAAGAGGAGAGAGGAGAAAAGGAGAGAAGAGGAGAGATGAGAAGAGGGGAGGAGAGGAGAGGAGAAGAGAGATGAGAAGAGGAGAGGGGAGGAGAGGAGGGGAGGGGAGAGGAGAGGAGGGGAGAGGAGACGAGACGAGGGGAAGGAGCCAAGATGGCCTCCAGGTAGGAGTGAGGTCCACTAAGAGTCCCCCCCTGACGGCTGGGGGTCCGTACCCATCCTCTCCTCCTCCGTCAGCCCCATGATGCTCATGGCCTCCATGGTCTCCTCGTACATCTCGTCGTCCTGCTGGCCCGTGATCCCCACGTTCCCGAAGCTCAGGAAGCGGTAGTTCCCGAAGGACTCCAGCAGCAGCTCCTCTGGAGGAGATCCAAGATGGCGGCGGTCAGGTTATACTTCCCGTACGGATCTCTGGTCTGTGTGTGCGTGTGTGTGTGTGTGCGGGTGTGTGTGTGTTTGTACCACGCAATCCCTCCAGCACGGGGTCCACACACTTGTTTAATCATAAGCCAATCATAAGCCTCCCCCTTGCAATGCGACTGTTTCCACTCATGTTTGTCAGCACATTCACACACAGTCACAGCAACATGAGTCACAAACACACACACACTCATTCTGAACACGTTTGGTTGGTCATTCCTTCCCAGATGTGGACCCTGCAGCCCGCAGCTCCGCGGCCCGCCTCACCTCGAACCTTGTCCTTGGCGCCGGCGATCATGTAGTAGAAGATGTGGAAGGCCCTCTCCGTCTTGGCCTGCCTGATGCAGCGAGACTTCTCCAGCAGGTCTGGTGGAGAAGGAGTCAAGGAGACACACAGGAGCAGTCTAGGAGCTACCTAGGAGCCCCCTAGGAGCTAACTAGGAGCTAACTAGGAGCTAACTAGGAGCAACCTAGGAGCTACCTAGGAGCCACCTAGGAGCTAACTAGGAGCTACCTAGGAGCTACCTAGGAACTACCTAGGAGCTAACTAGGCGCTACCTAGGAGCCACCTAGGAGCTACCTAGGAGCTACCTAGGAGCCACCTAGGAGCTACCTAGGAGCTACCTAGAAGCCCCCTAGGAGCTAACTAGGAGCAACCTAGGAGCTAACTAGGAGCTACCTAGGAGCTGACTAGGAGCTACCTAGGGGCTACCTAGGAGCTACCTAGGAGCTTACAAGGAGCTACCTAAGCCTCAAGTTTACTGAAGCAGACGTAGCACCCTGGGTCTTCTGTTTAGCCACATTGCTAATGGCAATTATTGAGCGAGGAGATTATGTATGAATACACACTGATTAAATGCTGCTTACTCGTGAGCATAACATAAGATGAGAGTAACGTGTGTGTTGATAACATTCCAAAAAGTTGAGAGTAACATGCGTTCACGACATGTCTTTTGGTAGGATACAAGTCTCAATGTTGGCTCCAACGATGTAGCCGGTGACATCGAAGTTGATACGGATAAATTTACCCTGTAAGAGAAATGAAGGTGTTAGCTAATCATTTTTTCAATTCACATTGACACTATACAACAATCACTTTATAACTAATGCACAATTAATTAATATGTTTCACTATCAAATTAATTATATAAGATATACATAATAGATAAAAACTCACAAATCGGGAGGAATTATCGTTTTTAATGGTCTTGGCGTTTCCGAAAGCTTCCAGGATGGGGTTGGCCTGCAGGAGCTGTTTCTCTAGCTCCCCCTGGTGGACACAGCGGGACACGCACACATGTTCTTGTTATCATTCACGACGACACATTCAATCAGGGGTGTAGTGCGGAGAGGAGAGTGTTGGCAGATTAATATTAGATAATGAGGATCTCAGAGGAAAGATAAGATGTGTTTTTAAACTATGGTTGTATCCGTCTCAAGTACTTGAGGATGATTTCACCATGTTACTAATCCCTTAATCTCTTTAAGGGATTCCCAATCAGTAAAACAAAAACAACTCTTTTGAGATTCGTTTTTGCTCGTCTTTTGACTGCACAATGTGGTCGGTGAACTGGTGATGCTAAGTAAGTGAAATGACCCCCCTAGCGTCTAGCTAATGGAGCTGATGCAGCTGATCAAAGAGTGATCCCCCTAGCATTTAGCTAATCCAGTTGATCAAAGGCCTCGGCCTAGCGACAGGTCAGATACCGTCGCCCCGCCCTCAAACACAGTCTCTCTGCTCTCGAAAAAGACTAGTCAGAAAAGCACAGAATCATGTTTATGTCGTGTCTGTTTACGTTGCTTTTATCACATACAACAGAGGATTCTATATGCTTTTTTGTTGAAGCGCCGATATTGATTGTCCTTATCGTTGTGATTAGTCCCAGTCTCACCTGTAAACTGCTGACCTGCTGAATGACTTAACGCAAATGTTTGCTTTAAAAGGTTAAGAAGAGAAGAAAGGGTACAGACCAGCTGACAGCGTGGAGCTGGCAGAGGAAAGAGAGCTGAGTCTTCAGGTCCTCAGCCACTAGCAGGACCCGAGGAAGGAGAGAACGAGATAGAGCAGGAAGCAGAGAGGAAGAGAGAGAGGGAGAGAGAGAGAGAGAGAGAGAGAGACAGAGAGAGAGAGAGAGAGCGAGAGGAAGAGAGAGAGAAACAGAGAAGGACGGAGAGTGAGGGGAAGAGAGTAAGACAGAGCGTGTGAGGAGAGAGAGAGATAGAGAGAGAGAGTGGGGAGAGAGAAACAGAGAGAGCAAGAGGAAGAGAGAGAGGGGAAAAGATTATCTCCGTTTTGGCACTCGGGCAGAGAGTTGGGAGGGAGGAAGGGGGCATGCTGGAGAGACAGAGGAAAGACAAACAGCAGAGGGTCAGAAACAATAAGGAGCAGAGATAAAGACGAATGACCCCCATAAGGAGGGGTGAGGAAGAGAACGGCTTCCTGGATTGTGTCTCTGTACGCTAATGATGAACGATGAGTGGCCTTATGCCTCAGGGAATACTCCTCAGAAACACACACTCACACACACTTACACTCACACGCACATGCACACACACACTCACTCACCCGCACACACACACACATTCACACACACAAACACACACACGCACACGGCCGAGGAGTTTTTGACCCCGACAGGGGCTCGGCCAATCACCAGGCACCCCAGCACGGTAACAACACCACATGTGTCATGTGACTCATTCCTCCTGAACTGAACCAGCGTTCGGGATTCTCCGCAGGACTTCCACGACGGAGAGAGAGAGGAGCGGGGGGTGGGGGGGTCATGGTGTTGGAAAGGGTTCAAAAGGGTCACTTCAACGGCACACAAACGCAAACCACAAGGTGGACGAGCCTCTGTGGGACCTCATATTGCTCTGGGACAATATGATGAGAGAGAGAGGAGGGCGACCGGGCATGCTCACACTGTGCCTGGTTTAGTATCTTCAGCTACACGTCTGGGTGGACCCTTCCCCTGCTGGAGAGGCTCAGCTCCTCCCTAGCAGGGGGAGGGTGTTTCTGTAACACCGCCGTCAACATCAGCGCTCTGTTGCGGGGTGGACCAGAACCGGACCGGGGGGGCCGTGTTAATAAACCCGCCGCATCAAACACGGAAAAGGGGATTTGATGGAGCGGGTTTGCAGCCGTGAGAAGTGACTGCGGGTCGAGGGGGGGTTGGAACAACATGCCATCGCGGTAATGACCGCATGTTGTTCCAAAGAGATGCAGATCCTGTTATGGTAAAAATCGCGGAGGAATGGGGAGACTTAACATTCTGTGTGAAGGAACCGGAGCTATTTCAAACAGATTGTAATTCGTAGTTTTTTTTTTTTTTCTCATCCAGAGTGAAACTACTCATGCATGCAGGGTCTAGACCTGGATAAGGAACACACACACGCGCACACGCACACGCACGCACACAAACAAACACCACGGCACACGGAACAACACGCCAAAACACACGCCAGCGGGGGTTCCCGTTACTCACGTAGGCCAACTGAACTCCTGTCTGCTGCTATTTGAAGGAAATGGCGACACACACACACAGTTAAACGCGGGCAGCTCACCGCCTGCACACCCAGCTCTGCCACCAGAGCGGGGGCACACTGCACAACAGGTCCCGTCTTTCGGAACACACAAAAACACACACACACACACACAGACACAGACACACACATGGGGGCGGGGTTGAGTCCCCAACAAGTCCCGTCTTTTGGAACACACAAAAACACACACACACACACAGACACACACAGACACACAGACACACACAGACAGACACACACACAGACACACACACACAGACACAGACACACAGACACACACACTCAGACAGACACACACACACACACACACACACACACACACACACACACACACACACACACACACAGACACACACACACACA
>JAOPUD010000117.1:22091285-22106285 GCA_027122715.1 Trisopterus minutus
CCCCCCCCCCCCCCCCCCCCCCCCAGAGGCGTCATGAACCGCGGCGCGGGGAGAGAGAGCGCTGGCAGCAGCTCAGAGAGAAACCAGCGGGATGGGCTCCATATGGGGACACTATAAAGCTCACGGGGGATTCTCAGGGTGCATCAAAAGCCTCCTCGACCTTTCATCAGCACCAGCAACAACATCTTCTTCTTCTTCCTCCTCACGCCCGGGTCATTGTGCTCTGATCATCATCATAATCATCATCATCATCATCATCATCCTCTCATCTTCTCCTCGGCTGTCTCTGGTCTCCACTTCACCCCAGAGGTCGACCAGCTAAGAGCTGGTCCAAGCATCTCAAAGAGGTACGTTCTATGCTTGGTACTGGATTTGTGTACTAAGAGAGAGATCCCAGCTTGTGTTGTATGATCAAAGGCTGGTTCCTCTGGTTGGGAACTGCGATGCTTGAGGTTATTCTCGAGCGTCACCGGTCTTCCCCTCCTCACCCTGGTCAGGTCTCGACATGAAGCTTCTGGGTCTGCTGGCTCTGGTCCTTCTGCTGGAGGTCGCCTGCTGTCAGAGCAACCGGCCGACCAGACCCGGAGGCAAGCCTGCCAAGAAGACCGGGACCCAGGGAGCCACCGTGCCCCGGATGCCTCCTGCTGAGGAGGACTCCCCTGCAGCGCCTGGAGGAGGAGCAGGAAGAGCGGCAGGAGGAGCAGGAGCAGGAGCAGGGGCAGCAGAGGGGCCAGTGGAGGCAGCCACCGAGGCCCAGCCAGGGGGTCCCGTCGTGGGGCAGCAGTCTGAGGACATGAGGCTGCAGTTCCTCAGGAACCTCCAGGTCACGTGCAACGACGGGACCGCCGCCGGGTACGGTGCTTTGGACCTCACCTCCATGCCACTAACTTCTGTATTCCAAAAGCATACGTTTGTAGTTAATACAAAGACAAGAACTTGCGAAAACAAGTTATTTGTGTTAGAAATTGATTTAGAATGGAATACATTTTAGATTGATACACGCTGTATTTCTCTGTTGCTCTATAACTGCACTTTATTATTGGTCATTCCCTTCAGTTTTTACCTGAAAGAATTCAGAGGGAGCCGTAAATGGCTGCTATTTCTGGAAGGTGTGTATGAAAAGACAAACACACACAAACAAACAAACAAAGACACATGCGTTCTTTACAGGCCTTAACAATAAGCTCACCAGGGGTGAATCCATCCTCGCTCTCTGTGTCGGAAGCGATGGCTAATATTAGTGTTTTATTTTTAGGCGGTTGGTGCTGCTATAACAAAGAGACCTGTGATTCCCGCTACCAGAATATCCCGCGACTCATGAGCTCACTGGCCTGGCCCCAGAGCCGGAGAGGTAGGTCACTCGGTCATGTTTCAGAATGCATCTAGTCGTTTACGTTCCTGTCATGTCGTCATTCTCCCAAAAGGGTTTACGTAGTTTGGACTCCATCTTTGTTTGGATGTGTTTACAGGGAGCGGCATCTTGTCCACCAGAGCTGAGGAAAACCCCCACTGGTACAACGCCAATATTGTGTGAGTGATGTCGCTGCCATTGATGGCTGTCATTCATGGCGTACAAGGCACAAGGTTTAGGTTGATTCAATTGATCTCATTGAAACCTTTTTTCGTCCATGTCGATGCCTGGCTCTGTGCAGGTTCATCCCCTATTGCTCCAGCGATGTGTGGAGTGGTATGGGACCCATCCCGACCACACCCAGAGTACGCCAGGGAAGAGAGCGGGAGAGGGAGAGAAACACAAGTCTGAAACACATTTATGTTATTATCAATAGTTAAGATATGATCGTGATACAAGTATAGTACGTCTGCTTGTGCAATTCCTCATTGACTTGTGTTGTTTCGGTGTTGTTTCCCCAGCTGAATACACCTTCATGGGCTCCCTGATCATCCGTGAGGTCATCAAAGACCTGGTGCCCAAGGGCATCAAACAGGCCAAGGTCATCATGCTGGCCGGCACCAGGTCAGTCACTTCTTCACAGTGTTTAATAAACAACATGTCTGACGACACTCACAAAGAAATGGGAAAAACTCACGCTAAAAAGAGCCTACTGCCGCTACTTCTAAATCTACAAGCCAAGTCTAGCATAGCCGTTTGCTCATCACATCCTGCAGTTAGTTGGATGTGGGCTCATGTCTCAAGGCGTGATGCCGTGGTGTGTGGCCCAGGCCCGACCACTCAGTGAGTTCCTGGGCTCCTCTGCAGCGCTGGAGGGACGGGCGTCCTGCTGAACATCGACCGAGTGGCCGGTCAGCTGGAGGCGATGGGGGCCGAGGCCCACGTCAGAGGCCTGGTGGACTCTGGCTGGTTCCTGGAGAGCCAACAGCAGCTGGCGCAGGCCTGCCCTGAGACTATCTCCTGCTCGCCTGAAGACGCCATAAAGAAGGGGCTCAGGTGAGGTCGAATTGAAAGGTCACGTGTTGTCTTTTCATCAGCGGTTTTTTTACGACTAGCTCCTCACTTCACCCCCTCTCCGGCGCGTGTGCCGGTAGGCACTGAGATAATCAGTTTGGCCATTTTCCCAGGTTGTGGAACGGAGTGGTGCCCGATCGCTGCCGGCAGTCCTACAAGAGAGGGGAGGAGTGGCAGTGCTTCTTCGGCCACAAGCTGTACGCCACCTTGACCTGTGAGTTCAGACTTCCCCTCGACTCTGCATAGCCACCCCCCTTCCTCTGTATCTCTGTTGTGTACGGGGTAATGGTTAACTTTGTGATAGTTAGTGCTTGGCACTTGGTTCTATCAACATCCTGTACTGTACCCGAGAGAGACAGAGACATATTGTTGTTTATTTTTCTTCTCAAATGGACTTGGATTTGGATAAAAGCACCTTTGACCTCAGACTCAACCATGACAGATCAGCCGTTAGTGGAAAGTCGTTAGGAGGTGACCCACACGTTCTCTTAGTCAGGTTCATGTTTTGAACAAGACCCCCTCAGGACCCTGACCCCCTGTGTCCCCCGCAGCCCCCCTGTTTGTGGTGCAGTGGCTGTTTGACGAGGAGCAGCTGAGGGTGGAGAACATCGTCCTGGGGGGCCACAGCCTCTCAGAGGTGCAGTGGACCTACCTGCAGAACCTGGGGCGAGAGCTGAAGAACTCTCTGAGGGACGTCACGTATGTTTGACCGGCAACCCTGACTTATCTACAGTGGTAAAAAAGATAGGTTGTAGTTCAGCCATATAACAACATGCGACAGCAACAGCCTCTCCATGGTAAACAGACTGCATTTATACAGCGCTTTTCTAACCAGTGGCCACATAAACTGTTTTACAATATCACCTCACATTCACACATTCACACACTGACAGCGGGGTCAGCCACGCAAGGCGACAGCCAGCTGGTCAGGAGCAGTCAGGGTGAGGGCGTCGCTCAGGGACACCTCGACACGCTAAGAGGAGCCGGGGATCGAACTAGCAACCATCCGCTTACCAGCCAACCCACTCTACCTCCTGAGCCTCATGCTGCCTCCATAATCTCAGTCACGTCAAAAAAGTCCATGCTTCTACATAGATGATGAGTGTTCTCCTCCACTCTCTCTCCTCAGGGCTGTGTTCGCTCCCTCCTGCCTCTCCCACACTTTGATCACCAAAAGGTAAGCGTTGGTATTTGACCCCCAAAGCGCCCCCTGCCAGCCTTGTCCTCACACTGGGCTGAGCGCATGCTGTTCTCCAGTACCATCATTCATCATGACACACCATGCGTGCAACCCAACGCCACTTCACACTTTCAGTATCTCCCTAAGACTTAAGTACCCCTCACCCCCACCTCTCTCTCTCTCTCGCTCTCTCTCTCTCTCTCTCTATTGCGCTCTCTGCTTTTACTCTCCCTTAGACAGACACACAAACACACACTCACACACACACTCTCACACACACACTCTCAGACACACACACTCTCAGACACACACTCTCACGCACACATTCACACACACACACCAACAGATGGACCTAATGGGTCAATGCTGGGGCAAGGGGTGGAGTCCATTTATATTTAAAGGGCAAGGTTACGTTTTGTGCGGTCATGAGAGATGATGCACTCCTTGTATCGGGGAGAAAAGGCCTCCCTGTTTACACGGCCGGACGTTCCACCGTTTTCTAATCTGAGCCGAGTCGGCTCATCGGCCCAGGTGATGTCAGAGGATCGGTGATGAATGGATGAAGACGACCCTGTCGGCGTTCAAACTGCACGCTAAACATGGTGATGGCTTTAGGCTGGTTTCCTGCAGTGGTCGGGCCATACCAGGGGAGGGACGGGGATAAATGTAGCAGTAATTGAAGAAATGAGCGTACAGCACTGCTGAAGTAATAAGTTAGTAACATAACGGCTGACACGTTACTGTATACAATTTAAGAATTAACAAAGGCTCAAATACTTTGATATTGTCATAAAACGTCTAACATGGATTTACTGTTCATTCCAGGGTTTCTTTTTCCAAAATTAGTGATATTGTGCATTATCTTTATTTGTCATTTGTCACTGGCTGTTGTGTCTGGTGTCCAGTGATCTATCTGCTCCAGTGTACTATTTTCCTACATTTCCCAGAAATCCTTTCCCTACCCGCACTCAACGTCAGGTTGCCACATTCTGTGAATCTTAAATGTATAAATGTAATAAATACAATTTCATAACGATATGCATAACAGGCATGAGGTGTGGAGGCATTTAAACAAATCAAAGTGGTCAAAGTGTACTACTGGCCATTTTCACTCCTGCTTGTTGCTCTTGTGGAGGTGTTATTGGTGGTGGTTCAGGTAGAAACTCTTGAGATAAAGTTTTTCGATGAGGGATGAGATACCAGAGCAAACTGCAGACCTTGTAAGAATATTGAAGGGGTCAACTAGACGTTTTATTTGTTGATTTGCAATCATGTGAGGTTTCAACAACTGGACTAGACTAGACTAATGCATTGCTGTTGTGTTTTTCCTTCCACACTTCCATCCCAGTAACTGGATTAACTTCCAGGTGAAAGGCACGTCTCTGTCCCGTGCGCTGCAGTGCTGGGACCGGAGCTTCCAGGACGCCAACCGCAACCGGACCCCCACCAGGGGCTGTCCCTACCACCTGGTGGACACCTGCATGCGGCCCCAGTGCAACCCCACCTGCCCCGCCCTGGTGCACCGGGCCACCCAGCAGGAGATGACCCTGGTGCAGATGCTGGTCGCCATGGGTCTGGACATCCAGAGGCTGGGCTTTGAGCCACGCAGAGACCAGGCCACCTCTCAGGCCGGCGCCAGCAGCAACGGTGGCTAAAGCTAACCGTGAGGTGCTGAAGGAGGGGGAATGAAAGCTGCGGAGATCACCAGGCACATACTGGTGGACGGAGGAGGCATTAGTGGGAATTATATCGTAACCATAGGGATAATATGGAAATCCAGTTCTATTTGTTGTGCTCTCCCTCTGTGTGACCACGTGGTGACTGTCAGTGGTTTCGGTAAAAGGTCTGACACATTTGGTGACCAATGACCTCTACTGGTCGCTGCAGGACATTGCTTTGGCTCTCAGAGCAGAGGGAGGTGCCTTGCCTGTTCCTTGCTGGGACAGAGTTCATGCAGGTGTGGCTTTGAAGCACAGCACAACCACCGGTTATCAGTCAGATCGAGTCTTTCCAGCTTAGCTTGTTTTGTAAAACATCAACGGGAACGACAATTTGTCACGACAAAAAACATAGGTGTCGAACCGATTGATAAAAAGAAAAATCTTCAAACAAATCTTTTCAAATCTAATTGTCCCCTGATTTAAAAGAATACACACTTTGACATGTCTCAAAGTAATTATGTAATTTCATTTCACATGGATTGAATATGTCTAAATGTGTAATTGCCATTGCTACTATTGTCTACAGAAAGGTGTGCAGAGATGGTCAGACTTGACCATTATCTCACCTCAGTATTCGTTAAGAGTGTGCCCAATTTGCTGGGGTTAAATATAGTTAGTTATTCGTGCTTAGCAGTGTTTATATTTGCTTTGAAGTGATTTATCTATAAGCAATCATTTTATAGCATAATGAGGTAGACATTGAACATCTATGATCGTGATTACTTTATTTTAACCAGGTTAATGCTGTGAAGTTTTGAGAGTGTTCAGCCATCTTTGTTTTTTAAATCATCCTCACATTGTGAAATCTATAGGCTTGACTTAAATAGTCGTATTAGACTAATATTGCAAACAGTACATAGCAAGCCAAACGGATGTCTAATAAAAAATGTATGAAAGATACTTTGTGGCTGAACAAGTTGATTTTGTGATCATCTGCTTTATTGGTTTTTGTGAAACGGTTTATCATTGCCTGTTTCATTTCATTGTTGTCAAAACATACAAACTAAGAAATTCATGCAGAACTATACTGTACTTTTTCACTTTATTCTATTTAGTAATACCTACACATAAATGTATTCATTTTTCACAAGTAGGCTAACACAATAATAATGAAAT
Organism: Trisopterus minutus; assembly: GCA_027122715.1. NCBI lineage: Eukaryota > Metazoa > Chordata > Actinopteri > Gadiformes > Gadidae > Trisopterus > Trisopterus minutus. The sequence continues at coordinate 22,097,728 of JAOPUD010000117.1, forward strand.
CATGAAGGTATAAGTGAAGTCCACATATAGGCCTACACACAGCAAAGATTCACATGCTGTCGTCCTTCTGCACAAAATCATCCATTACAGGACCTAGATTTATGCCAAACAATCCTGTTTTATACATTTTTGAAAACATTTATCTTTATAATGTGCCATGTTAAGGGAATCTATGCTTGGAATCCCAGTAACAATGTAATTGTTTCACAAAATTTAATGCGTTTTCTTTTTTTAATTTCAGTGTGTGTTTTAAACTTTTCTGTGGTCACCAGAGTCAAATATCTTTAAAGCCAAAAACAAATATATCTTCTCATTCGGAGCAGGCTGACTGTCCGTCATGTATTAGTGGCTGGCTGGGGAGACCTTCTACAGCCATTGGTGACACCTCAGACCTTCTCTGTTCTCCCACTACTTTTTAATTTCTTGTTTCGGTTTGGTAGGCTGTTCCCACTATGCGTGAAGTCACATGACCTTCTCACCAACGTATGAAGTCACGTGACCTTCCCCCACAATGTGTGAAGTCACGTGACCTTCCCCACTATGTGTGACGTCAGATGTAGGCCCGTGTAGCCCCATGCAAGAACATACGTACATTTGCAATCATAAACATGTTTATGATTGATAACTGTCCACTGTCTAAAAGTGTAAAAAAAAAAGAAAAAAAAAGGTTTTAAATTGTTTTACTATAATTGTGAATGCGATTTTTATACTGAAGTGAGGTTGAAGGCTCGTTATATTTCCAATTAGTAAAATCTACCATAGCCTAGTTGTATACTGTTGATTGAGTGTAAATAGGATGCGATAAACACAATAATAAAGTATCGTTACCACAAAACCGAGGCTGTTCTCCGTGCAAATTATTTTATTAAAATAAAAAAAGTATATACATTTTTTAAAAATTATAGTAACGATGTTATATATTCAATTAAATAACTAATTATTTTGTGATCTGCGGGTATTATTATAATATTATTAAGTGTATACAACGGTTTGTATTGCATTGTACACAATGTATAGTGGACGCGGGATGTTTCCCATAAGGCATTGCGGAAGTTTTTTCTACTTCCTCTTTCCGCCATATTGCAGAACCGGTAAGTCCTCCGTAGCGTTTGTCTTCTACAATCTATCCAATATCTAAAGCATCGGAGCAAAAACGAAGTATTTTTTCCGCACATCCCGTCCTATAACCGTTTTATGATCAATTCCGATGAATATCGTGGAGGAAAAAATCCATGTTGACCGTATTTGATGTCCCCTCGCCCGAGTCCCTTCCCCCTGCCGTCTCCTAACGTGTGGTCCGTTTTTAACCATTAAACTGTTCATAATATAAAGGCGGGAGCACCAATGAAGCATTCAGCATGAAAATGTAAAATTCCCCCGTTGCTAAGGCTTTCGTCTGGACTCGAATCCTCCGAAGTTAAACGACATGTCTATAGTGTGTCTGTGTGTGTAGCTAGTCAGGGAGCTAACAGGCTAGCAGAGCATCGCTCCTGTGCTCAGGGTAGTCTTCAACGAGCACCTCCTGGTTGTCCTCCTAGTGCTTATGTTACCTCGCTGAGACCTCCACGTTTTATTTAATTCGAGCTAGCAGTGCACGAATCCATCTCTCGTTGGCTTCCCACCCTGTGATGGTGTCAGTGGGCTAATCAGTGGTGGTAACTGGTGTAGGACACACTGCAACCATCTAAGTGATGGTCTCTGTTGGAGAACCCACTGGCAGACCATCTTGGAGATGCTCACTGTTGGGGAAACCCCCACTGTTTTAGGAGACCATGCCTAGTTAAGGAGTACCCACTGGTTTTGCAGAACCTACTGGGCAACCCTCTTTAAGTTAGTCTCCTACTTATGACCTCCTCTTCTCCTCCCAACAGGCATCATGGTGCGCATGAACGTTCTCGCGGATGCGCTCAAAAGCATCAACAATGCCGAGAAGCGTGGGAAACGCCAGGTCCTCATCAGGCCGTGCTCGAAGGTCATTGTGCGTTTCCTGACAGTCATGATGAAGCACGGTAAGACGGCACCACACAAGACCTAGACCTAATCACCTGTACACCCTTCTGTATGTATGTCGTTGTGTCTTATCCTAATGGGTTAACCTAGTGATGGAGTGCTTGGTTCTATGAACATCCTTACTGTACCGACAGATGTATTGTTTCTTCTGACAATTTTACTTTTTGTAAGTCGCTCTGGCGAAAAGCGTCTGCAAGATGTAAATGCGTACACCCTGGTGTTTTCATGTGTCTCAGACTAACACTGTCCTTCCTGCTGCAGGTTACATTGGTGAGTTTGAGATCATCGACGACCACAGAGCCGGGAAAATCGTCGTCAATCTCACTGGACGTCTGAACAAGGTAAGCTGACTGGATGTTAATGGCTGGTGCAGATATTATTTCCTCCATTAATTTGTAATTTCATGTAAAACTAATTCTAATGGATTCGGTTTAGTTTCTTCTTGTTGGCACTGCTTCATATAAACATTGGACAGGATTTTATGTATTACTTATGCAGAGCTTGTTTAGTAAAATGTAGTTTAAATCGTAGGAAAGGGTCTGGGGTCCCTGCATTGATAATTTTCTTTCCTGCTAAAAAGTCCCCTTTTTTGGGGGCGGTCACCGGTTTGAACCCCTGAATAACCTGTCTGACAGAGTGTTCAAATTGCCCGCCCAAGCTCCATGCTGTATGAGCTGTAAGCCTCGATTCAGGTTTGTAAGCTGTGTTTTGTGTTCATGTGCTGAGCTCCGGGTTGAGATGGACGTTGATTGCCGCCTCGATTGTGTTGGTGGATGTATTGAAGTCAGGGCTCCTGTGTGCATTCACTGTTTCAATAAATCCTTTGTTTGTCTCAGTGTGGTGTGATCAGCCCCAGATTCGACCTCCAGCTGAAAGACTTGGAGAAGTGGCAGAACAACCTTCTCCCCTCCAGGCAGTTTGGGTAAGGCACTCATCATCTCCGTCCATCACTGTAACATACAGCTCAAAGCCAGTCTTCATCTTCATTCTAGCCTACAGCTCGGGAGCAAAGCCAGTCTTCATGATTCTAGCCTACATCTCTGAAGCAAAGCCAGGGTCCTCATCATTAAACCCTACATCTCTGAAACAAAGCCACGGTCTTCATAATTTATAGCGTATGTCTCTGAAATGACCTCACGTTCAGGACTAGCATCCAGAATCTTTTGGGTTAGACGTCAATACTGGTACTGCTCAGCCAATGGATTATTCTGATCTAGTTAATGTCACTGACTGGTTTCAGGTATTGGGCCATTTGTCATTTTGTTAGTCTTGTTTTAAAAAGGCAAAGTACAAATCACCTGATGCATGTTACATCAAGGGTTATCCTGTATAATCCTGATTTCAGACGCTATATGCTGCCTGATTTCTACCCCATGATTTGGGCAACCTATTCACGCCTACATTCAAGCCAACAGTTTAATTTAGAGGGCGATGTTTTGGCTGTTAATTTACAGGGCGATGTTTTGGCTGTGACGCCCATGATGCAACAATGCTTTCCTAGACTGTCATAATTTATTGAGAAATGACAGCGCTGTTCAGTAAAATGAACACTCACAGAGCAGTGAGAGCAGAAGCTACAGGGATAAACGGTTACTGAAGGCAATCTTGACTACTCTGGTAGTACAGAATAAAGACTATTCAGTTGCTCTGGGTGAGCGTTAATTGTATAAAGGGATCTAATCAGCGCATTGAGTGTGGGGTTTGTAACTCATTAATGGTAATGAGTTGTTAATGAGATAAAATGTTAGGTTGTAATTATGGTTAATACTTTAGTTTAGTGTATGTAAATAGATTGGAAGATGGTTTCCCTTGTTTTGATAGTCTTGTTTCCAGTTGATCTAATCCAGAGTTAAAGCAGGCGCTGTACACTCTATCAGTGTATTATTTATTACTGAGGAATAATTGGTCTTGTGGCAGGATGTTAAATATCCTGGGTCTGGGCTTTGCAAGAAATGCCCAGAAAAAAAAAAAATGGGTTGGCTAATTGGCGGTCTAATTTTCCATTGTATTTTTAAAATGCCATTGTCTCTGGAAAAGGTTGGCTCTCCCTATAGGCTCTTTCATCCATAAGTTCACCACAGCCATCATTCTGTTGTGACAGCGGGCCATTTCTGTTCCATTACCTCAGTGATGTGAGGGGGATCAGGTTAAGGATTAACCCTAATAAAATAAAAGCTCAGTGTAATAATTTTTATTATGTCTGCTTACTGCACTGCTCAATGTGGCTTCCCCAGTTTTGTGGGGGTTTTTTTCCCTTCAACTTAAGCGGGTTTGAGGTGAAGCCCCTTGGGTACACGAGTCAAGAAGTTTTCTAGGTTTGATGAACGACCGGTTCATCAGAACATTCTGTGCAGTTAAGCGACGTGAATGTTAAGCTAAAAACCACCATGCACTTTGCAATGGAAAGGGTTTAAACTTTACTTAAAGCTAAAAGCTAAAGTTTCCATGTTACCAATTTTTTTTTGCATGTAAAAGGTCATGGTCCTTTTATATTCCGTGTTCTGTTGTGGTCGACTAATGGCTTTGCTAGGGCTTCTGTGGGAGACAAATGAGTCGCTGAACCCGTGATCCGGTGTTATACAGCATGGTGGTAGAGGTGGCAGGACCCATCCTAGTCCTTGGTCTAGACCGGCCTTTAGTCCCGGGTCTAGACCCGTCCTACGGTGCATTTCCACTGGTGGATACGCTTCGGAACCAGCACACCTCAACCCACTCGTGAGGGTGCGGTATAGCCCGGCTCAGTCGCGGCTCGCGTTCCAACGCCGCCAGTACCCTTATGGTAAGGCGGGGTTTAAGCCGGACGGCGATGGCTACGTAAGCATCGTTATCTCATAGCAGCCAGACAGTGTAGCCTGCTAATAAGTCCCAGGAAAAAGAAAAACACGCGCAATGAACAAAGAGCAAGCAACAATGTAGGACGCCCAATAAGGATGCCAGATTTGTGTGACATTTTCTTCAACAAAGCTTTCACCGTTGTCCAGAAATACCTTGCGGGTACTGTTTTGTTAGTTATTATCCCCCTATCGTATGGAAGGGACGTTTCTGTCCAATCAACGGGCGACATGTGTAGCTGGCAACTTGTAACTTGCCGGGACCCGCTCAGGCGCCTCAGTGCCTCAACGGAGTAGTGCTGTGAGACGAGTGGCTCAATACGTCCTCGTTTGGTGGTGGAAACGCGCCCCGTGACGCACCTTTGCAGACAGAACCGAACTGACTGAATGCGCCCCCAGTCATGTGTATAGACGGCTGTGTTCGGACCCACTGGGATATCTTGTATTCTCACATAGTGGAGGGGATTGCCTTGGCCTATCCAGAGGTCTCAAGCTTGTACTGCTGCTTGAAAATGTGGAACACGGATCACCAGTGATGGACTGAACTGCCCAATGTTTGACCGTTGCTGCTTGTATTCCCGTTAGTCATCTGGTCTGCAGTGAAGAGGTTAAGGATGTTTAGTTGATCTTCGTGTTTGGCTTCATTGGGGGATTTGGGGTCCTGGCTAAGCTAGCCACAAACCTGTGTTATGTATAAGGTCAACTGACGTTTAGATTTTATTTGTCCTTTAGATACATCGTGCTGACCACCTCAGCTGGCATCATGGACCACGAAGAGGCCAGACGGAAACACACAGGAGGAAAAATCCTTGGATTCTTTTTCTAAATGTAAAGAACTGTGCTAATAAAATGGAAAACGTTGACTATGCTCTTTGGTTAATATTTATTTATCCATGCATGTACACTGACACAAGGTCCTCGACGCGGTCAGCTTTGAGGTGTGTGGGGGCTCACATTTGGGCGAAGCTTGAGGGGAAATAACCCTCAAGATATCACACATACTGGAATACTGACGGTGTAGGTCATAAATGATGCTTGTTGATGTGTCTCAAGGTTACCTGGGTGCATATAAATTGCCTTTTCCTGTGAAAATGAATCTATATGGAGATGGCAGGGATGAGTTTATTGAATCAAATCCTTAAATGGCTCGAAATGGGGTTCAATTGTATCCTACTTAATTTATGGTCCCACTGCCACCCAAAGGGTCTTAGGGAAACCATGAGGACCCTCCTTGTGTCCACCGCGAGGGCCTGACGTGCGCCTCCCGAAAAGTTAAACTTTCCGTTGCGGTGACGCAGCCGCAGGGCTGTGATTGGGCCTCTTACTAAAACCCGACGCAGAACCATAATGGTTCACGACTGCGTCGAGGAGGAACCGTAATCAGCCCTTAAGGCAATGTCCCTATTTCAGTTCAATACAAGGCCACAATTGATTCGCTCCTATGAGATTTAATATCAAATGTGACCAAATAATTGGTCTTCTCGTGGAAATACTTGTAAGGGACCAGCGTCAATGTTATGGTAATGCAGTTTGTCGCCTCTTAATAACGCATGTTGGAAATTGCTGCCTCTGGGCATTTTGGCTCTATATATTATACAAATTATGTATGATGTAATTGATATGTAAATATTAATGTAAGGTTAGTATATTATTCATTTATTTCAAACATTTATATGTAACCATAAGTTATTAAATACGCGTCATATTCCGGACATTCACATAACATTGGTTGTAATTAGTTATTAGTAATTAATCAATCCAGCATTTATTTCGGTTAACCTAAATATCACATTTTTTGAAAACTGGCCTTGGAAAGACTTGTCACCGCCAAATATTCTTTTCAGATTCCCTTTTCCTGCAAATCTATTACCTAGAAGGGAGTAGACTAGTGTAATTGCAAGAATAAAGTTAATGGCATTGCCATGCCATTAAGTGCCAATTATGTCAATTTCGGTGAATAATGGATCATTTAAGGCCCATGAGTATAGTAGTAATTATGCCAGAAATGTCCATATTTCTTTTTTTATTTGACTATCCTGTCTTTGCTTACCGCCAGACCTGCACGGGTTCGCTTCTCTGCGTCCCCCAGTGGTTAAGGGCCCTTTGATTGAGTCGTAATGCTACGACTCAATCACTCGAGTACAATCAACATCGACTGCGACGGACCAGCTCGTTTATCTCAATCTGATTGCAACGGTGTCTGACTACATTGTGATTCAGTTTATTCATAGTCAATCATACAACTGAAATGATTGACTGCGTTTTTTTGATATATGTCTGTAGTTCTGCCAGTGAACACTTGGTGGCAGTAGGGATTCGTCTGCTTATTATTTTTAATCACGTCTCTGCAGCATTTGTCCTCATACCGTATGCATACTAGAGCAACTAATTATGATGGATTCAAAGATAACATAATTAATATCGCAATAGCAGTAAAAGCATAACGTAAGAATTCGGTCAAAAAGGGGACGTTTGATTTTGCTCAGCTCTCTATCGTCCTCTGTCACAATTTATCAATTATAAAGTTACCGTTTAAAAAGGGAGTGAAAGGCCAACACTTTAGGAGCATTAGCGCAAACGTGATAATAGGTCCTTTTGTTGGTGCTTCAATGCGTTCGGTTTTTATATTTTATTATTAGTATCCAAACATTGGCTAATTCCTTAAGAACACCTGTTGCATACGGATGTGGCTTTTGAACTTTTTTTTATTTATTTAACAAATAAACAAATTCAGATGGAATCATTAACTAGAGGCAACCCAATACATTCTCTTAAATTTTGTGTGTCTCCGTGTTCGAGGAAACCAATGTTAAAACAAACGTTGATTTAAAACCGATAAAAGACAAAAAACAGATTGTTTTGTGCAGCCTTACTTTCCTGTGTGGATCCACATCTGAATTATTCACCAGATAATGAACCCCAGATAGTCCACACCATTATCTCCAAGACAAACAAAATAAAAACCCAGTGTTGACCAGCGAAGAAGCCACACAGCGAGGGACGAACAGATAGGAAGACGTACCTCTGGGAGGGAGAGGAAGGGAGCAACGCATTTGTCAAGACCGCATCTAATCATCCGTATGTATAATGTATATGTTGTGTACATTCAAGGTGAGGCAGAGGGCTCTCCGTGAAGTTATTGTTAGCACATGCTCCTTCACCATCATTTGCTCGCCCTATCTCTGTGTACACCATATTAACTGGTGGAGAAAGATAGAGAGAGAGGGAGGAGAAGAGAGGAGTGGGAGAGAGAGGAGTTGGGGGGGCTTGGAGATGGAGAGGTGGATAGGAGGATGTGGAGAGGGAGGTGGAGAGTGGAGTTGGGGGCTTGCAGGTGGAAGGAAGGAGGTGGTGAGAGGTGGGAGGTGGAGAGGGAGAGGTGAGAGGTGGCAGGTGGAGAGAGAGAGGTGTTGGTGTGTGTACGGGAGGAGGGGTGGGGCAGAGGAGGGGGGGAGGTATTCCCAATGCAAAAACAGTCCGGTGTGCGTATGATGAATGAGATAGTTAGAAAGCAGTGAATTTATGGCCGTGGATCGCGGCCATCCATCCTGGGCCCCCCTCAAGGGCACCCCCGCCCCCCCCCCCCAAGCCGTCCGCAGAGAGACCACCTTGTTTGCAGTGTAGTCGCTACTTGGGGTCACCCCACCTTCCTCCACCCTCGGTTTAAACACTAATTAATTAACACGAGACAAACAAAAGCTGCTCCTTGCACATTCA
>JAOPUD010000117.1:22423765-22433867 GCA_027122715.1 Trisopterus minutus
CACACACACACACACACACACACACACACACACACACACACACACACACACACACACACACACACACACAAACTCCAAACACCAAAACTTATCCAAGAGAAAGCCTATCCACCTGACAAATCCCGCCTTTATGTCTACAGTTGCGTAGTTTCACACTAATATCAAGACAGCATGCAAATAAATCCCTTAATAACCAGAATTCTTACATTATTAGTATTAGATCTCCGCTTCATCAGAATCCAAAACTCACGTGTAGAGACTCAATGTGCCACTGACCCGGAAGCACAACTCGGGGGAGCAGCTTCAACGATTATCCAATCAGCGTTGGGATCTTTGAGCGACGTGGGTGTCGTCTAATCAGATGGCGTGTGTTGGAAAAAAGGTGGGACTTCTGGTTAGCGCAGAATAATCAACGTGATTGTCAACCAATCGGCGGGCAGGATCTTTGAGCGACGTCGATGTCGCCCACCCGGATGGCTTTTCTTGAAATAAGGTGGGACTTCCGGTTGTATAGCACTGAGGCCACCGCTGAAGGACACTCGTCTCACTCCGCTCTCGTCTCACTCCAGGGTTCACTCTTAAAGGTGAGAGAGGACACACTCATTAAGCAAAGGCACTATTGCACTTTAAATGCATGCTTTACAACTCTAAAACTCGCACTTGAGGTATTTTATTTGTGTTTCCTGTCTCACTTGATGCCACATTTTGAGCTAGCAAGCTAAGCTAATCCTAGCATGTCAACCAGTTCAGATATAACTAACAAACTAGTTAGTTAATGCAGAATGAATCGGATCATTAATTGAGCTCTATGGTCATGCAACGTGTATACATTGACTGTATCCTTGAAGGAAGGTGATTGGTGGAGGAATAAGGCAATGTCAAGTTATATCAGACGGAAGGAATCAATGACAGAACTCAATCCAAAGATCACAGACTGTGATGAGGTCTGAATGACACTTAAGTCAATCCAGTCAATGCATGAGTAGGTTTAGAAGGAGATCTCGGAGTGGTCCTGACCTGATGGTTAATTGTGTTAATGGCCCTTTAACTATAATCTCTGTATTCTTTATTTAACTAACTGCCTTCATCGCTGTCTTCTTCACTCCTTCATGACTGTGTGTTCCTTAACATATACCCCCCCTGTATTTTGTGTTTTCCAGGATCATTAAAACCACATAATGGGCGGACACGATACCGGATCTCACCAGTTCACTGGCATCGCCAAGTACTTCAACTCCTACACCATCACCGGGAGGAGGAATGTGAGTTCAGCGGTGTCTCATCATCATCATCTCTACGTCGAATAATAATAATGTAGAGATAATTGAATGAGGTATGATTGTCATTGAGGCGTTGACGTGGGTCTGGTCTGGTTCTTCTTCCTCCAGTGTGTACTGGCCACCTACGCAACCATCGCCTCCATCATCCTCTTCTTCAAACTGAAGCCCAAGAAACAGGCCGCCGTCACCGAGAAATGATGTAAGGGACGCCTCCCGTGCGTAAAGGGCCGGTGTCACGCCACCAGGTGTGAGGGGGAGCCCGGATTCCACCGTTACAAGCCGTTTAAAAAATCGGCCTTTTTCCTGTGTTTTAGCAACATCACAAGTGGGTGTGTGTGTGTCCACCTAGATGTATGATGGATAGATGAGCAGATTTTCTATAACGGCTGATGATCCCACTCTCACCTGGTGGGGGCGTAACATCCCCCCCTTTTAATGAGGCTGAGAACACTGGGTTCTTCAGGTCTACTGTAGTGTGGAGGCCCCCATGCGTCCATTTCACATTTGATACACTGGATAAGCTGTTCGTTATAAGATTACCTGTTAATACTGGCATCCTTAATTGCGTTGAGCAGTCTGCAGACGTGTTGGAGTCCAGCATGATTTCTAACCCTTGTGCGTTCTCTCTCTCTCTCTCTCTCTCCAGGTCCCTCTCTGAGCTGGGCGGATCGCCGCTGAGTGAGGAGGCGTCGGGGTGCGCTTGTAATAAACTGTCTGTACCATGTAAAAAAAATTAACAATAAACATGTTTCAAAAATTATTAAAAACACTTTTATTTACAAGTTTAACGGTATAAAAGACACTATAATACAGAACAGCAACGAGTCAGATACAGCAGAAGTCATGGCGGAAATTAAAGAAAAAAGGTCTAGGATTAGAATTGGCACCTTTCTTTTTTTTAGGCTTGTCCATTGTCCAACATTAGCTTGCATCTTTTTTTAAACGACAAATTGAACGTCAAGATCACGACAGCAAAGCCTTAATTTTAACCTTCAAATGATCGCCAGGTCTTCATTTTCCAACCTCTCTGCCATCGAGAGAGAGAGAGAGAGCGAGGGAACCCTGTCAATCAAACTTCTGATCGGCCCGGGGTTGACGTAAAAGTTCTAGACGGTCCCGGTCAGGGGTTGTAGGCACCGGCGGCCAGGAGGAGGTTCCTGCGGGTGAAGTGCAGGTGGATGACGGGCGTGGCCTTGGTCAGGTAGGTGCCCAGCAGCAGCTCCTGGGAGTTCTCCGGGAGGTGGATGTGCCCCGTGGTGGCGGTGAAGTCGTCCGTCTCCAGCTCGTCGAAGGCTTTGAACGCGTCCCACAACCGCACCGTGTTGTCCATGGAGCCTGGGGAGGAACGGCACTCATCAGCCATCGGATACAAACACATTTAGAATTAGAAGACGCTTTTATCTATAGCGACTTACAATGAGCGCATTTGTCCGAAGAAAGAGCGAACAACAATATATCATGGTTAGAAAAAAAACGCAGTAAGAGATGCAGTCCGTTTTCTATCATCACACTTTCAGTGACGATGAGGTCACCTACCGGAGGCCAGGATCTCCCCGTCGCGGCTGAACTTGAGGGTGTAGATGGCGTCCGTGTGTCCCTTCAGGTCTCCGATCATGATGCCGTGGCCGATGTCCCAGAGCAGCACGCGGCCGTCCGTCGCCCCCGACGCCATGAACTTCCCGTTGGGGGAGAAGGCGAGCGCGTGGATTGGACCCTGGAGGACGGGCGTGTTGGAACATCAACAACGATCCGATGTTAAAACGCTTTCTTAAAAAAAAAAAGGTTCCGATGTGGAAGATTCATAATTCAACATAGCGAGAGCTAATGTGTTCTTCATAACATGGGAAGGGTTAGTCAGCAGACCCATATGCCAGGAGAAGAAAAGTTTATAAAATGTATTAACATTCGTTTTAATGTTCATGGAATTTCTAAAAATATTCTCAATAGATAAGTAATTTATCTATTGTATATTTCTTCACGTTACTTTGTGAAGACCAATATGGCATCTTAAACTAAAAGTGCTGTAGAAGACCCCTTGTCTGGGGCAGAGTTTTCCAAATCCGATACCGATTTCAGATATTCCTCCAATACTGCCTGCGTGCGTTCAAGCTACCTTGTCGAAAAAACATGGATGCTCATACTCAACTACAAGAATGCAAATGTCTTATATAATTATAACTATAAATTATAAATAAATCAATTGCAGTCAGTAAGTGAAGCGACTACATCGTCGTCATCGTAAGAGAACCCTTCAGTGAGAATAAGTGCTGTTAGTCGTTTGGATGCTAGACGCTGTATCGGTATATACTCGGTATCGGCCGATACTCAAGTTCAGGAATTAGAAGTGATATCGGGAAGGACAAATGGTATCGGAACATCTCTAGTCCGGTGAGCTCACCTTGTGCCCGGTGAGGATGCGGACGCAGTTCCCGGTCAGGACGTCCCAGAGCCGGATGGTGCGGTCCGAGGAGCCCGTGGCCACGTAGTTGGAGTTGGGGTGGAAGCGGGTGCAGGTGATGTCCGCCAGGTGGCCGGCGAACATCCGCAGGGGCTGGTAGTGGTCTGTGGCCCACAGGCTGCAGAGCAGAGGGATAGATAGATAGATAGATAGATAGATGAACACCTTATTGATCCCCAGGGGAAATTCTAAGTCACGGTAGCTTGAACACGTCACACACAAACAACATTAACGACATGATAAATGTCCAAATGGATAGTATGGACGATTAAGATATGCTAAGGTCATCTGGGAGAATTTGTGTCATGATAAATCTAGAAGCCAGCATTAAATATGGACAATAAAAAAGGAATAATGCAAGCATATTAATCATTTAAAAAGTATAGCAGTGAAGGATAGGGAGGAAGTCTAAAGAAAACCAATATTAAATACATAAACAGTAATGATGGAACTTCACAGAACGTCAACTGTGTGATCACGTTACAGTACAGGCCTCCCAATAACACCTGAATAACTTACTGTATTAAATTAATTACTGTATAACGATGGACAGTGCGGTGAATGAAATATTGATATTTACATTTACTTCTAGGGCATTTAGCAGTATGAATACATCAATAGATTAGGTGAAATTTTGGATTAAAAAGAGAAAAGGTCAAATAAATAGAGGAATACTATTGGCTTCGCTAAGGAGGTAAAACGGGTTGACTGGTAACCAGACGGTTGCTAGTTCGATCACCGGCTCCTAGCGGAGTGTCGAGGTGTCCCTGAGCGAGACGCCCTCACCCTGACTGCTCCTGACCAGCTGGCTGTCACCTTGCGTGGCTGACTTGCCTGACTCCACCGTCGGTGTGTGAACGTGTGCATGAACGGGTGAAAGTTAAGCAGTACTGTAAAGTGCTTTGAGCGGCCACTGGTTAGTGAAGCATGGAGTCCGTTTCAATGCACATTGGACGACAACGAAGGGGTCCTCACCGGGCCACGCGGTCGTGCCCCCCGCTGATGAAGTAGTAGCCGTAGGGGCTGAACTGTGTGTCCCACACGGGGTAGTTGTGGCCCTTGTAGCCCACCAAGCAGGTGAAGGTCTGCAGGCTCCACAGCCGCACCGTCCCGTCCTCAGAGCACGACAGCAGGTAGTTCCTGTGGAGAAGCACCAGGGGGCAGCAGAGTTACACTCTATGTAAGATACTGTTCTGTATGTATGTAAGATGCTATTCTATATTAAGTGCTGTCAGAGTTATGTATGCAAGATGTTCCGATACCATTCTTTCCTTCCTGATACTGATTCCGATTCCTGTACTTGAGTATATACGGGTACAGCATCTAGCAATGTAACCACTAATAGCACTAATAGGCTCCTCTGTATGTAAGAGGCTCTTCTGTATGTAAGAGGCTCTTCTGTATGTAAGACTCTCTTCTGTATGTAAGAGGCTGTTCCCTGAGCAGCTGCCCACCTGTCGGGGCTGAAGCTGATGCCGTACACCGGCCCGCTGTGGCCGTGGAGGATCTTGGACTCGCTGGCCGTCTTCTCGTCCATGATCCTCTCCAGCACGTCGTCCGACTCCTTGTCGATCAGACTCAGGTCTGCGAGGGAAACGAGAGAAACACGGAAAAAAAAAACGTTTCAGCGGGAGAGGATCCTGTCATCTAGTGGACGCTATCCATCCAAGGTGTCGACACAATACGGTCACACTGAGGCCAGGCAGTAACTCAATATATATTTTTAAAAGTACCTGCAGCGGACTTGACCCTGCGCAGCTTCTTGGGCGTGACGCTCCACACCCGTACGGTGGAGTCAGCGTAACCCCCGGCGATCAGGCTGGAGTCGTCCGTGAAGTCCACCGCCGTCAGACCCTTCAGACCACAGGGGGGGAAACAACAGTTACTATCACACGCACCATCACGACATTCATTCAGGAAAAAATATCACATTCCTCGTTTTTAAACGCACGGCGGCATGCGGCTCAGGAGGTAGAGCGGGGTCGGCTGGTAAGCAGAAGGTCGCTAGTTCGATCCCCGATTGTTTTCATACTTACAAAGAAAATCCTAATGTTATGTCACATGTTCGCCCCGAGACCGGATCTTTTTCAGATTTTAATAAACCAGGTCACATCAGAAGAGATAGTCATCCCTCTGAGGCATTGATTATCCAACGTCTCCCCGATGCAGCGAGCTCCGCGTCAGCGTGGTGCTTTAGACCGGGAGCTTACCTGGTACGCATTGAGGAAGGAGTAGAAGCAGATGGAGGGCAGGGTGTCCCGTCCCAGACGGACCCTCTTCGTGGCTTCCTTCAGGTTCATGATCTTGTCCAGCTTGTCCGAGTCCTTCAGCTCTGGCAGTGGGATCCTGTGGAGGACACACACAGACACCAATCTCTTAGCTCCACTGCGCTGTCGATATCGACTGAGAGGAGAGCATAGAGACGGAGGAGGGTGCTGGGTGCGGACCTGTTCTGCTGTGGCGCATTGGGGTCCTGCTTCTTGCTCTTGTTGCCCAGGCTGTCCTTCTTGGGCTTCTTCTTCTTGGGTTTCCCCTCCTCGTTCTCCACCTCCTCGTCCTCGTCGTCCAGGGGAACCTCGATCTCCGGTTCCTTCAGCAGCCCGTAGAACACCTGCAGGGGAGGGGGACAGAAGGGAACCACCGTCAGATGGTAAGATAGGAATCGCACACAACACACACTAGTAGAAGCCTAGCCTCCACACGTACCCCACACCCCTCATGTAAGTTGTACATCCTCGCACTTAAAAACAGTACTTAGCATTGTGTAGCGTCTTCTCCTAGCTATCTCTGTTGTATACGGTGGAATGGGTTAACCTAGTGATGGTTAGTGCTTGGCACTTGGTTCTATGAACATCCATACTGTACCCACAGAGATACATTGTGGTTTCTCTTTCTTCTGACAAAATGTACTTTCTTGTAGTTTCGCTCTGTATAAAAGCGTCAGGGCTAAAGGCCCTACCATGTAACTGAATTCACGCCAGCAGTCGTCCCCCAATGCAACCGGAGGCCCTGCAGGCCCGGCGCCCGACCACACCCACCTTGGCCTTGTTGGAGTCCCTCTTGGCCTCGCCGGCCAGGCTGCCCGACATGGCGTCGATCTGGCTCTTGCTGCGCGGCATCCCGTCGAAGATGTCGATGTAGAGGTGCTCCTGGATGATGGTCCAGATCTGGTTGTTCTGCCGCTCCTGCAGGTGCCTCTTCAGCAGCTGGTACGAGTCCCGGGAGATGCGCAGGACGAACTTGCTGGTGCGGAAGTCCAGCAGCGTCTCGTTGCCCCTCATGTGCTCCTTCTTCGACAGGCTGGAGAGGATCCGCAGGTCGTCGCTGTAGTAACACTCCTGGTCCCCGCTGAACCTGGGTCATCGCCACGCACACAACGTCCGTCATTAGTCTAGTCGGACGCTTTCTGAGCAAGACACACTTTCACCCTCACCCGCTCCTGCTCATGACCGACACCGCCGTCGGTGTGTGAATGTGTGCATGAATGGGTGAATGTAAGACAGTATTGTAAAGTGATTTAAGTGGCCGCTGGTTAGGGAAGCACTGTGTGAATGCGGTCCATTCACCATTGACTTACTTCTCAAAGAAGGCTTTGGACTCGGCTTCGTGGTTGTTGTAGACCAGCTCGAGGTACATGTGCACGAAGAGCGGGTAGAAGACCTGGGACAGCTCCGCCCGGTGGCAGTCCAGCACCGACTCGATGAACTTCTTGAGGCCACTGTAGTAGACGTCGTAGAGGACCGGGTCCCCCTGCTGGCTGTAGGCCGACAGGACGACGTTCACATCAGGTCGGTCGTCCCCGGCGCCGACTGAAAGTGTCAACAAAGCACATGCATCACGTTATAACCTCACGGAACAGAATCAGCCCCGACTATTACATTTTATACAAGCTATTACAATTCTGGGTCTGGTTCTGGGGGGTTTGGGTCTGGAGGGTCTCGGTATGGGTGTGGGTCGTCCGGGTTTTTAATACCAAAATATGTTTTGTTAGTAATCTTTCTGAACAGCAGATGAATGGGTTATGGATCAACCTGCAGACATAAGTTCAAACCATAACACACTTAAGGTTTATGCATTAATTGTGGTATTGCACAAATGGACCAGGCCCCTAGGCTATGTCAAGAGAAACATGCATTGGAAGTGTTTTAAAAACACAGGAGGTCAGCGACCACCGGACCTTTTGGTGGCGGCGGCGGAGCGGGGGCGACGGCAGCAGCAGCAGCAGCGGGGGCCGGGGCGGCGGACACCCGGCTGAGGAGGGAGCCCGCGTCCCCCACGCCGCCTCCAGCCTCCTGGCCCCCAGACCCCGTCCCGGACGACTCGGAGCCCGTTTGGTCCTCCGGATCATCCGGTAAGCCCGCTTCCCGCCGCAAGATCTCCACCGACTCGGACAGGTTGTTCTTCTGGAGGAACCGCAGGACCGCCCGCAACGTCTCCTCCTCCCCCGGGGCCGAGGGCTTCACCGCCCCGGGGGAGGAGGCCGGACCCCCCGGGGACCCTGCGGGTGGCCTCCCGTCGGTTCTGGAGCCATCGTTGGACGTTTCTGGTTGAATCTCTTTTTCTTCCTCCGTTTCACTGTGACCACTTTGCACGGCCGCCATTTTTGGAATGAACTGCGCATGTGCACATTAAATGAAAGGGAAGCGACAAGGTAAAACCGGGCCCCGTGATTGGCTGTGACGCGTGGCGCTGGGTGTAGTGTCGTTGGATCTGATTGGTCCATGGAAACATACATTTCCATGGAGGGCTTTTATTTTCTGCTCCTCTTTTTGTTCCTATTTTTGTTCTCAATAAAAACGTTCCTTTCGAATCGCAACGTGAATATATATATATAGATAATATAGATAATATATATTAAAAAATAATAATAATATCGAAATAAAATAAAAAAAAATATATATTTATTTCGATATTATTCTTTATTTTTAATTATATATTTATCTTTTTCAAGTTTATATCATTTGTGAATTGTGTTTTGAAAAAGCAGGGTTGAAAGATTACATATATATATGTATAAAATATTTTTTTTATCATGTCCTACCAGATGGGGGCACTTTAGTCAAAGCTGAACATTTGTCGTTCTGATTCTCACGACAGTTAAAGGCCATTATTATTATTATTAACACGAACTGTCTTAACCCTGCTCGGTCAAAACACAATTCAGATATGACGTTTACTTGAAAAAAGAGAAATGTATATTTATGTAAAAACGTTAACAGGTAACACATAATCCATGGTCTCCAGTTTGATCAACCATGAACAGATTATACAGCAGGCTGACCGGAGCCACCTTTGGGAATGGTACCGAGATGTGGACTTTATCTGGCAGAACAGATCTGCCAATTAGCGCTTGTGAAAGCCTGCAATTCTCCCGTTTATTGATCGAGGATTAGTTCTTCCTAAGTTCTTCAAACAAAAAGTAAACAGGGCCTAATTAGAGATAAGTAAATCTTCAAATAGCCATCAGTGTCCACACAGATGTCTTTAATTCTAAGATACATATCACAAAATGGAGGGTTCAATCTAGAGAGGCCATTTGACATTGGGAAACCACATGTGCATTGCAATGGCATTATCAGAGGCACCTCACAGCATATAAGAGCTGGTGTGGTTCGAATAGTTAATGAGGCCACTTTATTATCTATGCTTGCATAGATGCTTATCTATGTGTGCATGCATTCATTCTTATGCATGAGAAAGCTTTTGTATGATACACTACGATACATTCAGTATGTTGAAACAGAGCCATCCTGCTCCCAGACGGCCACCGAGTCTCTGTGCGTCGGCTGAAGGCTGCGTTCTAAAAAAGGAAATAAATAAATAAGGAAAAACTCATCTCATTTCCTCAAATAGATTTCCTCCACCTAGAGATGTTGAGAGTCCAATTAGCAACACAATGTTATTTATGTGGCCTCTGTGATCGCAGCCGACAGAACAACTGAACACAGTGTTGGTCAGATTCGGTCTAATTAAGATCTGCTTTGTACTAAACCCAACGACTGTTGGGTTTAAGTGGCTA
The DNA here is from genome assembly GCA_027122715.1 of Trisopterus minutus. Lineage (NCBI taxonomy): Eukaryota > Metazoa > Chordata > Actinopteri > Gadiformes > Gadidae > Trisopterus > Trisopterus minutus. The sequence continues at coordinate 22,433,523 of JAOPUD010000117.1, forward strand.
TCCTCTAGTGTGAGGGATGTTGCTTTATACCTTCATATGTGTACTCTTTATACGTATATGGGGGGAGAGGAGGAGACAGCAGGGAGAGAGAGAGAGGGGAGAGGGGAGAGAGAGCAGGGAGAGAGAGAGAGGAGAGAGAGGGGAGAGAGAGCAGGGAGAGAGAGAGAGGAGAGAGAGGGGAGAGAGAGCAGGGAGAGAGAGAGAGGGAGAGGGAGAGGAGAGAGAGGGGAGAGAGAGAGGAGAAAGAGGGGAGAAAGAGAGGGGAGAGAGAGAGGAGAAAGAGGGGAGAAAGAGAGGGGAGAGAGCGGGGAGAGAGAGAGAGAGGGGGGAGAGAAAGGGGAGAAA
>JAOPUD010000122.1:55996-67039 GCA_027122715.1 Trisopterus minutus
TCATCGAAGTTCGGAGCATATACATTTACCAACAGAACCTTTCTTTGCATTAGGGTACCAGCAACCATGAGGTATCTGCCATTCCTATCAGCAATAACATCAGTGGATGAGAAGTTAACTTTTTTGTTAATTAAAATGGCGACTCCTCTAGCCTTTGAATTAAAGTTTGAGTGGAAGACTTGACCCACCCAAGGGCAATGTAATCTATGGTGATCTTTAGTGCGAAGGTGAGTCTCCTGTAAAAACACTAAATCGGAGTTTAAACGTTTCAAATGTGCAAAAACCTTAGATCTTTTGATAGGATTACCCATACCTCTGATATTCCAACTGATAAATCTGAGAGGTGTGCCTGACCCAGCAATGCTGGGATCTATATTGCTATTAACCATTTAAAAAACATAATGTAAATGTTCATAGAGAGCCAAAGCGGGACACCCTCCCCCCAACATACCCCTAAACATAAATACACCCAAGGTCCCCATATAACCACAGAACAGAGGAGACCGCAGTGTTTCCCACAATAACCAAAAGTTGTCCACAATAGCGTTGAACAACCCGGAGACTACACGGAACATACAAAAGAGAGAAAAAGAGAGAAAAATCTCCCGCCGATTTCGACATTATTCAACAGTATACGCGCAATGATAAACATGTTACATTGAAAAAGCTCACATATTGTTTCACTCGGAGATCAGAGTCTTGACATAGCCGCTGGCTTCCTCCGCTGAAACGAAGTCCTTCTCAACACCGTTGTATGTGATGCGAAGTCGCGCTGGGTGCATCAGTCCATACCGAGCACCGTCAAGCCCACGGAGTTGGCGCCTGACCTCGTTGAATGCAGCCCGAGCCCGGGCTATCTTGGCGGTGTGGTCAGGGAAGACTGAGATGGTCAAGTCTCTGACTTTAATCTGTCGGAGCTCTCTGGCGCGGCGCAGAACGTCAACACAGTCACCGAAGTAGTGAAATCTGCACACAATGGCTCGTGGACGCTCACCGGGCTTGGGTTTGGGTTGGAGGGTCCGGTGGGACCGGTCCAAAAGCGGCTCCTTTACCAGACCGAACGCCTCCGTCAGTAAAGCGGCTACAGCAGTAGTGGTACAGGTGTCAGGGCCCTCCGGTACTCCCACAATCCTGATGTTATTCCGCCGTGATCTGGACTCCAAGTCCTCACATTTATTTTCCAGCTTGGCTACATTAGCTGTAAGGGACTTGATAGTAGTTTTCATCTCGGCGATGTCATCGGAGCACTCGGTGAGTGAGTGCTCCATCTCTCCGACCGTACCTTTCAGCTCGGACACGGTAGCATCGGTAGCAGCTCTATCGTTCGCCAGCTGTGTCTTCACCGCTTGCAGGTCGAGCTTGATAGTAGACAAAGCATCCCCGAGAGTTTCCTGAAGTTCCTTCTTAAAAATATCTGCAATATCTTTCCTCAGTGAGGCCAGCAACTCGAGCCGGAGGGCGGTGGTGTCGAGGTTAGCGTGAGTCGCGGCGATCTGTGTAGGAGCCGATGGCTCACCCAAGCACGCGGTCGCGGTTTGTGGACCGGGCCGCAGGTGCGTCTGAACAGTATTGCGAGTTTTAGAGTTTTTTGTAGACATTTTACGCAGTTCAGAATCAAACTTCCCAACCAAAAAGTAATGCGGAGAAAAAAAAGACAGATTATGTGACTAAAAAGCGCAGATGAATTACAATTTTAATCGAAATCGGCAGGAGCCTCCAAACTCACGTCCTACTCCATTAAAGCTCAGCAGCGCCCCCCTGATTTCACATTTAATCACATTTCCAGACAAGAAGTCAAACAATTGGGACATCCAACATTACAGAATAAATATAAATAAATGCCTGTTTCTGGCTGCTTCCAGTATCAACACATGACAATAGGAACGGTCCTCTGTCTCAATGTCCTCTAAACCAGTGGTTCCCTACCTTTAACTTTAGGAGTAGCACTAAATTGATCAAAATTGATTAGGAGTAGCACTAAATTGATCATCGCTGCGGCAGCGTTGAGCGGCGGAGCTCAGCTCAGCTCTTCTTTCCATATTCAATCGCCGTGCCCAGGCCACGTTAAATGTTGAAATAGTGGTAATATAAACACAAACTCAATAAGTCTTCCCTTGGGCCGTCGCAAGCCACGGTGGACGAGGCCATGATAACTTATTCACCAACTGACGTCAGTTGGTGAGGCTATTTCTGATCAGCATACATATGCAACTCAGAGTGAACTATCGTATTTCAACAAAGTACCAAATGGCTTCTCGGGAAATGACACCTTTAAGCGTCTGCTCATTTTAAGACAAACGTTGACTGCACTCATATCTCACAGAGTGATACATGGCCTTCACTCAACCAGAACCCAGGGTGGAGCTTACGCCCATCAAACTGAACATTGAAAGTGAAAATATGCGTCTGCTTTTCAGATGAAACATCATAGAACATCAGCAAACCCCTATCCCTGTCTAGAAACACTCCGAGTCTATGACACATGTGGCCTGTTTTGTAACAACCCTGGAGTGTCCCCTTCTTTGAGTCTGACCAAGACTTGTACGTCACTTTACCTTTTGTTACCGTGCCGACCAGACTCCAAGACATCTTATTGGTTCCAAACCCACAGCTCTGCCCCTTCCTATCAATTCGACTATCAGCCACAGCCACACCCACCTGCCCGCTCCACTCCACCTCCCAGTAGCAGAGGCCAGGCAGTTCCTCCTCACAGAGCACCTGGGGCCTCATGAACTGGCCCTTGTGGGCCGGGGAGAGAGCCTCTATGTTCTTGGCTTCCTTTCGCCTTGCTGTTCTACCGTCCTCAGAGAGGAGCAGTCTGTTGCCGGCCATGTTCGCATCAAGCGTGAGCACAATGCCATCTGAAGGACAAAGAGTGATGCAAGACGGTGTTACCGTTACCGTACCGTATCATATCATCTTTTATGTCTTTTCTGTCATATCAATATTCATACGATCCTATTATCCTAAACCAGTAAGCAGAAAGTTGGATTATGTATCGTGTATAGATGTAATCCAGCTAAACACGTACACTTCTTTAGAGCTGGCTTTAGTCTGCACTCTCCCCCGTGGTCAAGTCTGTAAAAACATACACACACAATTAAAACACTATATTACTGATCAATAATTTTGTAAGAATTTGTTGAACAGCTACATATGCCACACACACACACACACACACACACACACACACACACACACACACGCTACCTGAGTGTCTTCAGACTTGTTTTTGGATCAGCAGCTATGGCAGAAAGCCTCTGTTCTCCAGACTTTCCTGGGTGGTTGTAGCTCAGGTCCAGCTCTTGCAGTTGCGAATGATCGAGCTCAAGCGCTGATGCCAGCGACAGACAGCCAGCGTTTGTCACTTGGCAGCCTGACAACCTAAAGGCCAAGCATCAGGGCAAACATGGTATAATCACACAGAGCTCTTAGCGTGTGGTCATGTTTGAAGTTTAATTAATAAATTAACTCACTTTAATTAATTAATTCACTTATGTGTGCCTGAAGCATACAATGTCACAACATGCACTTACTTGAGAACCTCAAGCCTGCAGCATTTGCACCTCAGGCATTCAGCAAGCTTTTCCACTCCTGCATCTGTGATGTCATTGTGGCTGAGGTCCAGCACTGTTAGGTTAGAAGAGCTGGACTTCAGGATTGAGGATGCCAAGCATTCACATGACTTGGCAGTGAGGTCACACCAATTCAGCCTGTAGCAAAAATGGGATAGGCAATGAGGTTCAGGTTCAACATCTCAGAACCAAACCTTTGGTGCCAAGCTGATATAAATATATCATATTCATGTAATGTGTCAAAAAGACTGCAGTCCAAAAAATAGAATCCCACAGCATCTTTTCAATATAAACCTGCAAATACATTTTTAACCAACATCCAAAAAGTATATAAATATCTCTCTCTATATATAGAGAGATATGTATGCGATGAAAAAGATGCAGATGAGTCCAAAAGCCTTTAAACCCTAATGTAATACCTGCTAACCTCACAGTTAGCTGAGTGCCGACCACTGTTTTTCGCTTAGCACAATGTTTGCAAAAGCAGTATTACGTAAGTAAGTATTACTCACACAAAACAAGTCAAAGCTGAGCAACGATATGTGGAAATACTTACAAAGCTGTTCTGGCGACTTTCACTAGGGGGAGCATTCCTATAAGAACCTCCTCTGATTTGACGTATTTTTTCAGATCGAACACATCCAGATCTGCATCTGATGTCAATAGGACAAACATCAGCGCAGACCACTGTGGACGTGTGAATTTTTCAAACGTAAGGCTTTTTTTCTGAAGGTGATCCTTTATGTCCTTTACTAGAGAATGGTCATTTAGCTCGTTCAGGCAGTGGAACAGATTGATGCGCTTTTCTGCGTTGATGTCTCCATTGATCTTACTCTTGATGTACTCAATTGTGTCCTTGTTGGTCTCAGTCTGGTTTCCTTCTGCCTGGTTCACCAACAGATCACACAGAGGCTTCTGGTTTGTCCCTAGGGAAAGACCAAGGAGGAAGCGAAGGAACATGTCCCAATCTCCATTGTTGTTTTCCAACGCTGTGTCCACAGCACAGGTGTAAAAGTGAGATGCATGTTGGCCCTCCTTTGTAGAAGCAGGCTCAGTGAGCACATTTACCCCTGTGTTGACGAATGTGACAAAGGCATAAACTGCAGCAAGGAACTCCTGAATACTCAGATGGACAAAGCTGTACAGGTTTTGCTTTATCAGATCATAACTCTCCACTGAGTTCTGTGTAAACAGGCCAGAGTAGACAACACATGCCGTGATGTCCATTTCTCGTTGATTTAGGTCCTCTTCTATGAAGATCAAGTTGCCCCTCTTCAGCTCCTCATACGCCAGCTTCCCGAGGGACAATACAGTTACTTTGTTTTTGTCGGTCCAGTATGTGCAACGAACGTCCACCTTTGTCTCATCACCACCCTGGTATTTCTCAATGCTCAGTTTGCACTGTAACAAGAGGAAGCATATGTACATGTCGGTCAAAGTCTTGGGCATGTGCATGTTCTCCTCGCTAAGCAGCAAGTCTTCCAGCACAGTGGAGGTAATCCAACAGAAGACTGGAATGTAGCACATGATGTAAAGTGCCCTTGAGGTTTTGATGTGGGAGAGGATTCTCTCGGCCAGATCTGGAGGGTATCTTTTTCTGAAGTATTGCTCCCTTTGGAGGTCATTGAATCCACGGACTTCGGTAACCAGGTCGATGTACTCCGGAGGAATGTTTCTGGAGGATGCGGGCCGCGCAGTGATCCAGAGCTGTGCTTCGGGAAGCAGGTTTCCCCTGATGAGATTCGTCAGCAGGACGTTCAAGGGAGCTGGCTTTCTCATGTCCGACCAGCCTTTACATTCTCTGAAATTAAGATCCAGCCGACACTCATCGAAACCATCCAGAACAATAAGGATTTTGTAATTGTGATAATTTGTGATTTCTGATGTCTTCATTTCTGGGAAGAAGCAATTTATAATTTCTTCAAAGCTGTGCTCTTCAGTATTCATCAAATTCAGCTGCCGGAAGGGAAATGTAAAGAGAAAATATATTCCCTGATTGACTACACCTTCTGCCCAGTCCAACATGTACTTCTGTAAAGCAATTGTCTTTCCACTCCCTGCGATTCCATTGGTCAGAACTTTTCTTATTTCTCCATTTTGTCCTGATTTGAAGATGTCATGATGTTTGATTGCCGTTTCTTGTCTCCCACTTTCAAATGATGCTGCTTGAACCCGCCTGCTTTCGTTCTGACCAATTACATCGTCACTCTCTCCCTTTATGATGTATAGATCTGTGTAGATCTCATGTAGAAGTGCTGACTTTCCTTCTTGGGTGATCCCTTCGGAGACTCGTTGAAACTGCTTGATCAAATGAGCTTTAAGTTTGCTCTGGCTTGCAAAATCAGGCTTTTCTGAATGGCAATAAAATGTGAAGGAAACAAAATGGATTTAGTGCAGGCAAACACTTAATGTATCGTGGATTGTGAATCATATGCTGCTTTCAGTTTTATAAGCACATTACTCAGTATTTACATCTAATTGCTTACCTCGCATTTCTGTCTGTCTGTGAATGAATTCAGAGGGGATTCTCTGGGCTTCCAGAGGCCTGGAGAGTATCCAGAGTTGAGCATGCGGAAGCAGATTCCCCATGATGAGATTTGAAAGCAGCCTACTAACAGGGGCCGCCTCTCTCACGTCGCTCAGGGTTTCAACACTTTTGTCGAAGTCTAGTGGAAGCCCATCCAAACCGTCCAGGACAATTATGAGCTTATACTTTCCAAAGTCAGATACTACAAACTGTTGAGTTTCTGTGAAGACATTGTTGAGGAGTCCTACCAAGCTTATTTCTTCGAAAGATTTATAACGTAGTTGGTGAGAAGTAAGATGGAATATAATTGTGTCCCGTTCATTTCGCCCAAAAATAATGGAGCATGAAGTTCCTGCCCACTCTCTTGTGAATTTCTGTGCATGAAAGGTTTTTCCAATGCAAGCCTCTCCGATTGTAAGAACCCTTTTGATTGGTTTAGCTTTCTTGGCTTTGAAAATATCAGCAACAGATATTGCCTCGACACTCCCCAAAGCATCGTTGCGGTCCCTTACAATGTGTTCAGTGTTTCTTTGGTGCGGATGAGTCAAATCGTTGTTATTTGGAAAGTCATTAGTGAACCGTTTCTTCATGCTTGTGATAAGCTTCTGTCGTCGCTTCACAGAGTCTAAAAGAAACGTAAAGAGTAAGAAGAAATGTGAAGTGATTACTGCAAGATAGAAGTATAGATTGATGATAGATAAGATTAGTATAGATTGATGATAGTGCGCTTTATAACTTGCACCCGTGCTTTAGTATGTCGCACGCACGCTTTACTGAAGTGTGTATGGGCTTAAAGGAGAACTCCAGCGATTCTTAACCCCATGATTGTTTTCCTGATGGTCACCACATGCTGAGGGAAGTAACAAACCCGGCGAACATTTATTTGACCTAGCCAGTGATCTGCACTGGCTGCCAGCCCTACGAAATAGCTATAATGCTAACCTATGGGGGTGAGCTCTCTATACGCTTTTGGGGCTTCTAAACACATTCAGAAAACCATTCCAAGACCTGTATGTAACATGAGTTGGTTCCTTTCGAAACACCACCATGCTCGTTTTAACTCAAATAGTGTGGTGAAGTTAATTATCTCAGAATTCTAAGATAAGTTTTCATGGCAAAAATAAATCTTGCTCTGTTTCTTTGTTTCAAAGTCCTGAGGTGCGCCAAGTCGGAAAACCAATAACAATGCCCTCAATATTACTCAAAGACATGAATCCATTATTTTGGGCCATGGAAGGTCTTCAAATGGAAAAAGTAGACACTCATGCACCCTCTACAGATGCATGGGCCGTTCCCCTTGAGCTGACTGGGATGTACATTTAATAACTAAATTCCTTTTCTGTCAGTCCCGTCATCCTCTGTTGCTTTTATCAATCTTTTATTGAGTCTCCTGAGCTTTTCTTTTATTTGTTGGTTCCACAGACTCACAGTAAAAGACAACAGTATTGAACAGCCTGAACAGTATTGTTAACATCTGTTCCACACGGGAGTGACACAAAGGGACTTCAGTTATTTTTGCAAACTTCTTCGTGTTTTACAACTGATCTTACAAGGGAATTTTGTCAGTTGCCATCGGGCGTCGTTATGCTTTACCTGCTTGTAGAACTAACCGCCATTCCAAGTCGTTCATCCCCTCTGCAATTCGACTACTAAATGCTCCGTAGTTGTGCATGTGTATTTGTTGTTTGTGTGTTACTGTATGTACTGTATGTAACAAGCTGCTCAAACAAATGCCCCTAGTGGGATTAATAAAGTTGTATTGCATTGTATTGTATTTATATACTTTGAATTTTTCCTTACAAAAGATTTGTTAGGTGTGAAGTGGATATGTCCCTCTGTATGTCGTTATTTTTTCCAGAATCGTGTAGCACTACTGCATAGATCGATGGATAGATGGTTAACATACCTTGACACTCAGTCACTCTGTCAATAAACTCAGCGGGAATCTTTTCAGCAGATGAGTGTTGAGTTAGAATCCACAGGCAAGCAGACGGCAGTAGAGTTCCCTTGATGAGGTTTGTCAGTAGCCTGTCCATAGAAACTGGCTCTCTGGTGTTAGTCAAGTCATTCTTGGGATCAAAGTCAAGAGGAAGTTGACACTTATCCAAACTATCAAGCACAAATGCTATTTCGTAGTCCTTATAATCTGATGTTCTATGTTCACTGTCATTTCCAAAGAAATTATCAAGTAGTTTCTCCAGACTTTCATTTTCTGCTGATTTTAGTTCACCTAAATCAATTGCAAATAACATATCAATTTCTGGGTAAACATTTCCCTTTGCCCAGTCCAACATGAGTGTCTGTGCCTGAAATGTTTTACCAATACCCTCCATCCCCTTTGTTAGTACTCTTTTTATAGAGACTTTGGATTTAAATATTTCATTATATTTAATTGGTGTCAGGTCAGCCTCTCCACCTTCCTTTTTGTCTTCCTGCTTTCCTGTGATGAACAGGTCAGTTTCAACTTCCTCATTCTTCAGGCGTGTCCCGTACTTATTGATGATTGTCTTCTTAAGGTGTTCTTTGAGCTTTGTCTTGGCTGAATTAAGAGATAACATGATGATACAACGACCGCAACGAATGCAAAAGAGAGAGCAATATAATGTTACACACAGAAAAATGCATGAAAATAATTTGTAGCCAAGGACTGGTGATTCCATTTATGTTTTATCAAAATTAATGTCTTACCTTTATTATTGGCTTTTTTTTTATTATTTCTGTATGACACACAAACATCAACAAAAACAATTAGGAAAAATGCATTCCAGACCAGATCATAATATGGCACATCCAATCCATACAAGTAATCCAATCCAATCACATCCAATCACATCCAATCCATACAAGTATCCAATCCATACAAGTAATCCTACTTGATCAACTAACTATTTATGACTGACTGTCTGCTTAGCACCCTTTTATACAGTGGTATAGCATCTTGAAAAAAAATTGTATGGTGCATTCTACTGACCTTATTGTAGTTGAAAAAAAAATCCCCACCTTTTCTTCAATTCTCTATCGTCAAAATCTAGTACGTCATCTGTAACATTGCTGGGATGCTCATCTTGGCTACATGAGACAAAAATTGGGGAAATGTTTCACAAATGACTGATTATATACATCCCCACAGAAATATTTGAACAGTGGAAACTGATGCAATATAATTTAAAACCCAATTTAAGAGGGACCACAAGAGGGAACAAAAGGCATCCATAATGCAATACTTCAATGTGTCAAAGTGTCTTCCAACTGAGCAAATTGCACAATATAATATTACATCTTTACCAGTTACATATTGAGCCACGACTCATTTTCAACCGACGGTCTGACAATGTGCTGCTAATCTTGGAGTTACTGCTAATCAAACAATAATTCCCATAATGCGCGCGGCTGAGCGGGTACCTGTTATGTCCAAAGAGGCGTATGCTTTTTAGAATCGGATCGAAATGAGGTGCGTTCGCTTTCACATCTCAATCGAACCGCACCAGGGTTTGTTTAGAAGAACCTAGACCACCTCTTCAGGGAGGTTGATTTGGTGCGCACCAAAGTGAGATAGTTGCATTCACACCAACGCAAACATAATGAACCAAGGGACCAAACTCGTTTAGCGTGCACTAAATGCTGTTGGTGTGAGCACCCAGAGAAGTATCGTCATGTAATCCATTGATTTCAACAATGTAACTGTATTCTAAATACCAACTATTTAAATTGTAACGGAATACAGTAACTTAATTTGTTTTTCTGAATCTTTTTCTTTTCTGAATACGTAATGCCGGTACACTGCTAATTGCACAATATAATATTACATCTCCTCACCTCTGCTCTTCTGCTGATTCTCCTGCTGATTGATGGATGTTGAGGTCTGGTGGTTGAATCATGGAGCGGTCACTCTTCAGGGAGACACCGCTGGGTGTAGGTGAGGATGCTCTCTGCTTATCTAGGCTACATGGAAACACGGAAATGAAACATTAAATATGTTAATGTTTTACAACTGAATTATCATTAAAATCCGAGAGATATTTAAACAGTGAAAGACTGCTACAGAACAAAGTGAAACCCCATTAAAGAGGCATTAACTGATTTCTGACCACAGAATAGCATAAAGGCTGCAATCCTAAAATTGGTATCCCCAAAAAATGTACAATAGCCTAATTTCGTTATCCCTTATATTTATTAACATCATTTCTGTAACAACAACAGTTGACATTTTAAATGTGGCACTGTATGTACTCATGCAACTGTTCCATCAATATATCAATTTGGTTACAGGTGTCTTTCAACTGAGCTAATTGCACAATATAATACTACATCTCCTCACCTGGGCCCTTCCCCTGATTCTCCTTTGTTCAGGTCTGGTGGCCTCAGATTATTATTGTATGCCTGTTTTACTGTGTTGTTGATGCATATTGAGATGTATCCTTGTGTGAGGGACCGACGTGGTCACCCCATGTATCTGGGATACGGCCAACCGGATTCAGAGAGTGGCCACAAAAATGAGGGCAATTGTCTTAGGAAGAAAAAATTTAGTTTTATTTTCTTCCCAAAAAACATTCACAAAAAAAACAATGTTCCAAAAGAAAAGAAAATTAAGTTACTCAGCAAACCTAACCTAGGGTCGCATAGCATAGCATAGCATAGCATAGCATAGCATAGCATAGCATAGCATAACATAGCATAACATAACATAACATAACATAACAAAATCTAGTTCTTAGGTACTGCCCTTCCAACAAGCCAGCACCATCCTCAGACACCAAACTGAGACTCCCCTTAAATAGACAAGTTTCCGACCCGATTCTGCTTTACTTCCTTAACTCCTCCCGTGTATGCTTTCCACTTCCGTTCTGGCGGGCTCAGGTTTATGTTGCTAGGTATCTCCGATATCGACGCAGAGACACAGTGTGAAAAAGAATGGACAACGTATCGAAGAAAAGTGGTTCG
>JAOPUD010000122.1:71610-83506 GCA_027122715.1 Trisopterus minutus
TCTGAGGTGTTATGAATGACAGAGGGACAGGGCCCTCCCCCTCCTGTTGACCCGGTTAAGTTCCACTATTATCCCAAACATATGGCAGAGATATCCTTTTAAACCTTCATTATTTTCTACCATGTCAGAAAAAGGACCAAGCGGGATCTTTTCCAGCGGAAAACAGAAATTAATTGTGGAGGTATATGAGGAGTACAACCATATAATAACTCAAAAAGGGAACACAGTAACCATTAATAAAAACAGGGAGGCTGCCTGGCATCTCTGATCTGTTCATCATAAGTAGTATTAAGCGTAACATATTTTAATTGAATATTGACCATGGATTTGTAATCAGGAAGATAGTATCGAGATAACGTGCCTCAATTAGTCATTTAGGAAAGATTACTGGAGAAATGCCATTTATTTTTCCATTTCTTTGAATATTCTAAATTGACTGACCATAGTATTTATATCAACAAATGTGGTCTTGGCTGCCTGCCAAGAAACTCACCTGAATGGAATTCATGTGTCTGAAAATTTCCCATGCAGCAGTGTCTTTGTTATTGTGACAAAGGCTTCACTATCAGTAAAAGTATTTTATTAACATTAACTTTACCATGCGTTTTTGCAAGTTATATTTGGGTTCTAGGGAAATTGTAAGACATATTTATTATATATAAAGTAAATTGTTAGGCCTACTTTCTCTGACATAAATGGAATTACAAAAATAGCCAAAGCCAAGAATTCTATGATGTACTCAGGACGCAAACTCTGGTAGCACGCTCCACAGGGCAAGTGCTAGCTAGACCAAAGACCACTCACCCAACTGCTGGTTCACGATTTTGATAGAATACATAGATTTGTATGAAAATATGTTGAGAAAATATCCACGATAACAATAGATAACAATTCATTTAATTATTTTATTTGCATAATTTAATCTTAGACCCTTAGCGAAAATATACGCTGTTTGTACTTTATATATGTACATTTTTGACAAAATCGCGAAGACTAGGCTTAGCGGAACCTTCTGATGGTACACTTACCGACAGATTCCGGACTTCTCTGAAACACCGCTCAAGTAGGCCTGAGAGTTAGCCTGCTACCGACCAGGTTAGTTTGGTTGGATAAGTTGCCTTGAGCGGAGATTCTCTTAAGTCACGTTAATGGAACGCAACTCTAGCTGAAAGTAGTGAGGTAAGGGAAATAAGCCCGGCTTTGCCTTTAGCTTAGTTGATGGTACCAAGCTAAAGGCAGCACAGCTGGGATTTAAGGACGGCTGGGACTGGAGATAATCACAGCCGTGGAGACATGTAAAACAGCACGACCTCCAGTGTGATACTGCTTTTATACAACAGTTCTTCAGATGTGATTTGTATGTTTAAATGTATTTAATCATTTATTTGCCTCTGACAACATGTTTAAAGTTGCTTTGGTGGCATGTGTGAACCCAATGAGCTTGATCAGTGCATTGCTCCATTGTTTTTTAACACCTGAACAGCATGTGGATACATACGCTTATGTTGTAAAGCCTGTGAAGCCATACATGTATTGTTTAGGGTGTTTGTGCTGTTAGACGCTATATCAGCACTCATGGAATGCCTCTTGTCCAATCAAATGACTTGGTCAGACCGAGATGCTGCTCGATACTGACTAACATGCGCAAAGCACAGAAGTACTCCAGCTACATGCTACATGATTCTAACAGTGGCTGCTCTCCTCCCAGCTGGGTATATCTGAGGACCTAATAGAGGCCTGTCAGCAGATGAATGCCTCCTTCTGCTAGCCTCCCCACGCCCACCCACTACACACTGGCTTCAATACGTGGGAAACATTTAATAACCTAATACAACACGAAATAACATAACATTTAATCATAGGCCTATAAATAATATATTTATTTTATTATAATTATGCCGCTCCCCCATGCCACCATTCACTACACACTTCTTTCAATAAGGGGAACATCAACTAATGCAAAGTCAAACATTTCTAATAAAACAATACAACACACATTTATATAAAAAGTATCAATAATTTGAAATTTGACAAAAATTAATTACACAAGATGATACAATTGTATATATAATTAAATAAGGAAAGAAAATATCTATAAAGAATATAATGAACTATTATATAGTATCATGTCATTTAAGATAAACAATATATCTTAATATAATCCCCTTCATCATTCCTATGTTGCCTCTTTTTCGCCCATCTCTACATTCAGTTATTGGAGGTCTACACTGTTATTATCAGGACACTGTTATTAGTATGTGGGTGTGTTTGTGTGTAACAATAACGTGTGTGTGTGTGTGTGTGTGTGTGTGTGTGTGTGTGTGTGTGAGCATGAGCGTGAGCGAGAGGCCATGATCTCTATAATCATGAGGGTGGCCGATGGGCTTGGTAGAATATGACACGCAAGCTCTATCTTTATACCATCGTATCATTCATATAGCTATAGATAGCCGGTCCTAACTAGCTTAGATAACTACCTAATGTACCTATGTGTCATAGCTAGCTGCCAGGTACCATATCCATGAGTGTCAATCATAGCTAGGTACAGCTTAGTTGTAACACACACACACACACACACACACACACACACACACACACACACACACACACACACAGACACACACACACACACACACACACAGTGAGAGAATGGGTGTCTTGCATGATAAACCCTTTCTGTTTGGCACTATTTCCATGTGTTGGTATCTTAATACATTGAATATTGAGCTTGATTGATCATTGGATAAGAAATACTACGTTAAAAATTGTACTTTCAAACGCTTGTCTTAATTTACAACCACAAACATTCCCAATCATGAGTGTTTAGTATTCCTACACATCAGGTAGACCGGTTATTACATGTGTTGAGAAATTTACTCTAAACATTTTATAAAAGCATTTTAATATTTTCGATATTAAAGAAAACTATAAGATGAAAATATTTTTTCTATATTAGCTGTACACGATGATTACTTTTTCCTTTAGAAGATTGAGTCAGTCTTTTTTTAATCTTACCTGATAAACATGTATATCTGTCTTATTTTATCTATTAATGTTGATCAGAAATGAAGGTGTGCATAGTATGTTTATTTAACCAGAGCTCACTAGGCAGCAGTGTTTCAATTCTCCTTTATTATTTCCCCTCTGTTAAACAGCATTTACTGACGTCATACATGTGTTCCATTATATATTGAGATGTTAAAATGTAATACTTTGGTTGCAGACAAGTCTTTGAGATATTTGAGACTATTAAATCATATTTTGGTTTCATGTTTTTTGTCAGAAAAGCTATTTTGCACAATATGGAAACACTGACTCTGATTGTGTCTGGTTGTCATTGCATGGATTGATCTGAGATGATTATGAGTTGTAGATAAAATCAAATATATTAGCAGGAACAAGATATAAATAAACACATCTCAACCAATTGTCATATTAACCATGAGGAGTGATGACTCGTCCTGCTGATGACAAGTTTAGGAACATAAATCCAGCAGCCAGAATCAGTCACCATTTACATTTCTTGAAATGTTAAGGATGAGTTGGATTTGTGTTTTGGGGCCCAATTCTGCAAGGGACAAAACGTTATTACCTGATCATAATAGCAGGCCTGAAAAAGGCCTGATACTCAATGGAAATGTGCATAATGTTTAAGCTGTAGGCCTGCTTGCTTTGCTCTATACGGCAGCGATTCCCAAACCCCGGTCCCCGGAACGTGGACCCGTTAGAACCATTTTTTTGTTAACCCTTCCTCCAGTACAAAGTCTCCATGCACTAATTTGTAGTGGAGAAAAGGATTGTTGTTTTAATTGTTGTGAATATGACACATAAACCGTCTGCTGCATCTTAAAATTATGCATTACAATTGTCTACCGGTGCTCCAATTTATTTTATGAATATGTCAGTCTTAGGAACAAAAAAGGTTGGGAACGCCTGCTCTATCGTCACCCTCTTTAGCCCATAGACATCTTATACCATAGACGCAGCATCGAGTGCTACACTGCGGTCAAGCCAGCCGACACTTCGAAAACGACGGTCAAGGCAGCCGACCCAGCTTTTTTCGATACGCGTATATACTAGCCATTACGGTAATTGCGTCTCAGGATAAAAAACAAAACATTCGGCACACACCAAAAGACAGTCAATAAAAGCTGCAATTTAAAAGGAAACGCCCTTAACATATGAGACAAATTACATGAATTTGGATTTCAATTAAAAGAAAACGCCCTGTTATCCCAAACTAATTCTACATCAGGGTTATAGTACACAACCCCATAGTGGTACCCAGTAAGTTGCAAGACATTCTGATGTCTGGTTTCAAAATAAAAGTCCACCAAATATTAGCATAATGGACAAATTACATTAATTTGGATTTCAATTAAAAGAAAACGCCCTGTTATCCCAAACTAATTCCACATCAGGGTTATACTACACAACCCCATAGTGGTACCCAGTAAGTTTCAAGACATCCTGGCAACGCCCCTGCTTGACCGCAGTGTGATTTGAGCAACGCATGTCAGGACACACTGCCATTAATGCTATCATTGGTTTGGAAAACGATCTCGATCAATTATTGTAAAGATGAAAAGATATACCGAGTGTATACGCCTACAGTAGACCTACCGGGACCAGACCAGTCATTCAGAAAGATTTCAGGGCAGCCATCAAACACAACCTCCTTCCTTGTTGGAGTGCGGAACACAACTATTCTTTCGGTTACGAAATGAATAATTCAATGAGAAACATAATAAACTAAAATCCAGAGAACCTGTTCGCATTTGGGTTCCATATGCCTTCTTAGATCATAAGACTGATGGATTCAACGAACAGCCCGGTTTGTGTGTTGCCGCATGACAGGAGGAGAAGTAGTGTGAAAATGAAACCAAAAAATGGTGTTGTCCTCTTTAAAGCTGTACTACCGACATATTTGAACATTATAGGTCTCACAGTAACGGTAACTTAAGTAACGGTAAGTTACCGTTACCACAGTAACGGTAACTAACTACCAGTGTCACTGGCTATGCCTTTTTGCATTAAAAGTTAAAATACAAAATTACAGGTTTTAGACTAAATGTGTATTAAATGGAACAGATCAGTAACTGCAGGATGGCTGAACATCAGCTTAGCGCATGTATGAACGTTTAGTTCAGGGCTTCTTTGGTAAAGACACGTTGTGCAGGTTGTGACAGTCAAGCCGTTTCAAAGGGATGCTGACGAGTATTGGCCGTCAACATAGCTGCTGTAAATCAAAACATAACCCCCGGGTGTTTCAACAATCAACTTCTGTGCAATATCAACCAGGACTCGTGCGGCTGCGTTGTGGACGAGAATGTTCACCAAGCATCACTCTCACCACACATAGAAATCGCCTGCAGCTCCGACAAGACAAAGTGTATTAGACGCTAACGTTTGTCACTTTGTTGGTATCAGATGTCTCTGGAGACGTAATTATATGTCAGGGCTCGACCTGGACTCTGGTTAGCTCCAGGGCCTGGTGGTCCTAAAAGAGGGCTGCAATGTTATTTAATACTCAAAACTAAAGAAATTCCTGTCTCTGGGCCTGTGGTCATAAACTCGATATTCCCAAGAGATATTCCCGATATTAGTGGAAAAAGTGTGGCAAAAACAAGATCACTCAGCGTTTTTATTTGTGACGTACATTTATTTGTGTGTTTATATTACTATATTGCTTGCATTGCTAGGTTGTGGTGTGTTTTTTGCCCTTTTGCACTTGTGCACTTGCATCCTGTGAGGGTGTTTGTGTGTCTATGTGCATGCATGCTGGTGTATTTGGGTGTGTGTGTGTGTGTGTGTGTGTGTGTTTCCCTGCTGTCATCCAATCCGTCGGGAATTCCTCGGCTCGTGCCCTGCGATTCCACCCCTCTTTCATCAGCCAATCACATCTCTCGTGCCTTCACCTTCCCAGGATCCTGCAGGCCTCGGGAGCAAGGCTGCAGGGCGTTGCCATGGCGCAGGGGTTGAAAGGTCGCTCCACTGGAAGTAACGTGATGAGTATGAGAGTTGACAAGGAGAGAGAAAAAAATACAGACAGCGGGAGACGGACACACAGAGAAATACATCTTAGAATGATTGTATGTTTTATGCCCTTGATAAATGCATGTGTGTGTGTGTGTGGCTGTCTGTTCACCAATACGCCTATATCTCCTACTATCAAGTTCCCCATAATCAAAACACATGGGGCTGGTTAACTTCTCCCATACCTGATCACAAGTGTTCCTGGATCCACAGCTGGTAAACAAGAGAAATGTGAGCCTGCCAGAGATCATCAAAGATAGAGCTTATTTGTGGAGGTCACTGCCATGACCAAGGTAACGGCAAACAGCTCCAGAACGCCTTATGGGTGTCTGGCCTGCTGTTGATTCACTGCCCCGGTGATAAAGGCTGGTTGAGGCTTAACATCGGGTGAGGGCTGGGGTCTCCTCATTTCACACCTGATTGCATCATATGATCAATTATGAATCAAAGCTTCCCTGGAGGTTACGACTTTGGAAACTGGCACATGAATGAGAAGGTCACACACAACCAATAGGAGATTGGTGCATGTATTCTACTTCTTTGTCTGTAATTTGTTTTCATTTTTATAAAATAAATTACTTTTTTATATTCTATAAGTTGTGTGTAGTGTAAAAACACACCACACAAATTGTCTTGCTCCAGAGGCATGAGACATGAGAAAACATGAGAAAAAAAGAAAGAGACCAGAACATGTAAATCAGCATACGAATAATACTGTACTGTAAGCAGGACCAGAAAGTATGTCAATATCTACACAAATGTTGATATATATATATATATATATAATATAAGAAAGGAATAATACATAATCTTGTAGTTGGGAGATGGGTCAGTGACAGCTACTTCTCTCTTCCCGTCTATATTTTTTGTTCCTTTAACACATCCATTACCAGCCCTATATATATTAATTTACATTTGAGGTTATCGCCGTGGCGACATGTGTTTTCCCCATGTAGCTCCTTTGTCATGTGACCCAAATGCCAAGAACAAAGAGCAAACATGATCTACGATCGACCACTGCTTTGCTTCTATCGGCACAGACACACAAACACCCATGTTTGTGTGTCTGTGCCGATGGAGGCAAAGCAGGCCCATGAGTTGTGTGGAAAACGGGTACCACGCACGCACACACGGACGCACGCACGCACAAACTTGCAGAGGGTGCAGACAAGCAGGATAATGGAGAAGAGGAAGGTGTTAACAGATATATTACTGGTGCTGCCAGTAAATCACCATATGCACTCCTCACCTAAGACACACACACAATTGAGTGTGTGCTGAACCAATACACTGAACAATATTTGCCTGGTCTGTGATTTGATTAATCCGTCATATATTTTGCAGCCACAGGCATCTCCTTGATATTTGTAGGTGTCCTGCTGAAATTCCAGACCTTTTAAAACAATACGAAGCCTTTTTCACCATGTTGAAAAATACCAACAAATAGCTCCCCCCACAGAAATAAAAGTGTTAATCTCACACACAAAATAAACCCAAAGCAATTTAGAAACATATGTTAAGATACTTTTATTTTTAACACGCACCAGTAGCTACAAAGCAATATGATTACAATTTCCTGACAATCTTAAAAAAATAAGAGTGTAGAGGAACACTGAACTACTAGAGGAACAAAGGCTCAATAATAATTTAGTAAGTAAGTAAAAAATAATTTAAAAAAATTTAAAAACTTCATAAACTCCAGCAGAACGCAGACGTGTGCAGGTAGTTTTGATCCTATGAACAGAAAGTGTGCCAAGCGTCCTCGGGTTAAAGAAAAGACCGTGCATCAGTGCAGCTGGCCTATTACAATCAGGAGAATACACCCAGCATCTTCGGAAAACCATAGATAAGTGCACCGACAGTGAATTGCCAAGGAGGTTTTTAAGAGAACAAGCCCGCTGTGAAGACCATGGAGGGCTTTTATAAGGCGGATCGATGTTCTTAAGACACTGCTGTCAGTTTACAGTACATCTCCATCCTGGAGACAAAGTATGGTGGGAAAGTAGGGGGAAAAGCAAGGTTTTACCCAAACACCAAATCAAACCAATATGAGCGTCACCACATAGACAATGAACTTACTTATAAGAAAATAACTTAAAGATCTTACTGTGAACTTATAGATCACCTTCTGGACCAATAGGAACACACTGGTCAAAATGAGAACGGAACAGCCCGTAGCTTATGATAATAAGATACTTCCCGCCACCAAAAGGGTTTAATGTTGATAATTGCTGACGTAAACTAAGCTTTCGGGTTCACCATCGGAAATGTATGATATAGTAGAGTAACAGTTGTGTTCTGTCATAAATGTACTATTGATGCAAATCTATATATGTATATATGTGTTCATATCTGGAAACATCATAGCCAAGTAAGTCATCAAGTTGGTATACTGCACCTATGATGGGTTAACACGATACACAGAGAGCCGTCGGTTTATGCGGTTGTCTGGTATAATAAGCAGCACACATGTCTCAACGTTAACTTAGTAACTTAGTCCTTATTGTGTCGGGGAGGGGAAAACTGTGTGTAAAATACAAGTGAACGGTTAGCAATACAACAACCTGAAGATCTGCATCCCAGTTAGTTCTGTGTTCTCCCGAACAATCCTCTCCCGCAAAAGAAAACCCTGACAGCTTCAACCCTATAACTTACCGCCATTATTATCGCCCTCATCGTCCCCAAAAGTCACAGCGAGCTCCACCTGTTACTGCAAGGGTAGGCAAAACTCCAACTCTGAACTCCCATGGGCATGGTCCGCTGTGACCTGGAGCGACGGCGACCGGCCTCCCAGTGGTCCTCAGTCCAGATGTCCTTCAGAGTGCTGGATGCTGAACTCACAGTGCCGGCACTGCTGATGGACGGAGAGGAAGGAGCCCTTGACGCGTGTGTTCACCTGACACTTGTGGCTGCAGGTGGGGCAGCGGTCCAGCAGCCGTAGCAAACTGCTGTCGTAGACGATGTACTTCGAGACGTCGCTGGTCGACCTGCGGCCGGAAGAGAGAGCACGTTGCGGATCTATCTTTTGGATCTTAGTTGACGTTGCCTGACATCATTTCCTGTTTTGTTACTGATTGTCACCGTCTTTAATCGTAGAAACAGTCAACACTTTTCTTGTGACTTACCGCGACATTCATACATCAATAGGTAATCAGTGCACAGATAAAGCCTGGATAAAATCACAGTTTACTAATTAGCACTATTAATCAGACACTAACAGAAGAGACATTGGAACGAGCACAGACCCGCTATGGGTTTACAGTTAGAAAGGTTGGAGGACATACTCAGAGATTCCCGACTCCTCCGAGGCGGCGTCACTGGGGGAATCTGAGGAGCTTTCGGGGTCACTCAGGGACTCTGGACCCTCTGGGTAATGATGATGATGATCTGGTAGAGGCTGCTCCGTCCCCACTCCTTTGGTGGTAAGCCTGGTTTGGCCACCTGTTTACATGGCAAATGAATGTCAACACTGGCACAAAGCAGTACAAGGCACTTTGTGATATTTAAATAAACACAAGGAATGATGAAAAATTAAAACATAATAAATAAAATTATACAATGTGGCCTTATGGTGAATGTTCAAGATATTTGGAGTTACTGATAACATGCGTAGGGTGTTTTTAACCTGACTTAAGTCTTTTGGATACAAACGTCTGCTATCTGACTTTAACCAATACATGTAATACAAGTATAGGTAGACACACCGTGGCTTTTTCGGTTCGTTAAAGTTCCCTCTGACAACTGGGTCCCAACAGTACGCACGCTCTTAGCAGGTAGAAAGCACTGGAGGCCAATCTCCTGTGCACACACTGGGTAGGACTGACAGGCCACATCGGTTTTTTTGACAAGTGAAATTGCAGCTCCCTGTACAAATGGACAGAGATGGAAATAATGTAGATTTTGGTTAGCTCAGTTTGTTTATTTCTTGTTTTTTGACTGATGTTGCATTTCTTCCCTGCATTTAAACCTTTCATGTATACATTTATAACACTACAACTGCCTGCAAGTAGCTGGATATACCACGTACAAAACATAACCTTTACTTGATCCAACTAAAACAACAAACATTGAACAGATGCATCATACAACATCAAATGCAATCATGAGATATATCCATACAGGCCACACACACACACACACACACACACACACACACACACACACACACACACACACAGGAGCAAACGTAACAGGCGATTGTAAGGGCAACTGCAGGTCGGGGTTGCTAGTACAGTGTTATAACACAGATTTGGAATGCAATACAGGCTAAATAACAAAACTTGAATTTACCCCATCAATGACACAACAACACTTACATTTTGGCTGCCACTTACGGCTGCGAGGTGCGGATAGATGGTTGGAACAGCATCGTGTTTCAAAATCAATTTTTTTGCAAAACCCATCGCTTTCTGCATGTGGTTTTGGAAGCTGTCATTACTGAAATGGGCACTACACACACGTAATCCCTCTATGTTTTCATCGACATCGACACGGTATTTATAAATGAAATCTAACCACTTCTGCTTCTGAACGGGGTCCTTGGGTAAATAGTGAAAGGATGTTCCTAGCTCTGGATGACATTTTAATACAGCGCAATCTGACATGTTTGGTTAGCAGTTAGCTACAACTCATTAGACAATGGGACTGTTACCTATTGTCACCATTTCCGTCACGTTTCCATGTAAATGTAGGATCAAATATAAACCATTATATGTTTGGCTATTTTGTGAAAAACCAACGGCTGAGAGCAAATTATTACGCCTACTTGTGAAGACGTACCACTGCAGCAACAACAGCTGATAAACAGTAACAACAAACTGCGCAGAATCCGGAAGTTGCTCTGGCGGAAGCAGGGACAACTTAAAAAAAAATGCAAGAAAGACTATTCTTCACAATAATAATACACTTTTGAATATTTCACCACCTCAAGTAAAAAATAAATTAATAGCTGCTCACTCTCTATCACTATCTAATGTTGCTATTTCTATTATTGTATATTTAAAAAACAACAACCTAAAAACACTAGAACAGGCGTAGGCATAGGTCTGTGACAAATAAAAACGAAATGTTAATGAAAATGAATTAAGAATATAACAGCAAAGTAGAATGTATATAATAAAATGCTGTTCTACAGGATAAATCATTTTAAAATAACATTCAGGACTGTGTAATTAATCATAAAGGACCATTAGCCCATACCAATAATTACATAGGCTACCCTAATTTAATGAAGTTATCAAAGACTAGCTCAGTGATTGACTATGGTATAAATTTTCAATCTACCTCCTGTCTGGAAGTTGACATGTTCTCTCTGACACGAACCAGATCAAGAATGAAAGATTGGATATCAAACTAATGTTATTATAATTTGAAAACTATGGTTGTCTGGACAATACCCAAGCCCTATACCCTTTTCTTTAATAAATACTTGTTTTATACTAAATACTTCTGATTTTCCTGCAAATAAAAGCAGTGGATATTGTCATTTGATAACCTAATTATTGAATTAATGTGTAGATCATTTGTTTGGGAGTTCTTTTGGATAAGGGAATACAATAATGAACTGGAAAGTACAAGAGACAATGTTATGGGAAAGTCGACACTCGACTGATGTGTGCGTAAAACATCTGTGATCCCAAGGACAAGCTGCAGTGCTCAATCCGTCCGGTGGGAACCAGTCCACAGAACTTTATGTCATGTCCCATGTGATTGGACATGATATAAACGTCTATGGATGAAGCAATGTGCTTGAGGGTAAAGGCCAGGTGTGCAGTAAAGTAGACAGTGTGTGTGTGTGTGTGTGTGTGTGTGTGTGTGTGTGTGTGTGTGTGTGTGTGTGTGTGTGTGGGGGTGTGTGTGT
>JAOPUD010000125.1:363591-374225 GCA_027122715.1 Trisopterus minutus
GCCACGGGGAGCACACTCCCTGGAGAGAGAGAGAGAGAGAGAGAGAGAGAGAGAGAGAGAGAGAGAGAGACAGAGAGAGAGAGAGAACGATGAACAACGAGGAACCTATCAGGAGGGGTGTTTCATAGAAAACGACCGCTCCCTGTGTGTGTTTTTTCGTCATTCTCTGACCTGATCCAAATATTGGTTTTCTGTCTGAGTTGGTTTTGGACTTCATCAACTTGCTCAGAGTTCCAGCATTGTTTCGTCTGACAATTAACCTAACCTAACCTCTTTTCTTGACATAATGTATAGAATGGAATTGTATGTAATTGAAGAACATAAAAATTTAGATTATTTATATTATACATGATTGCAACTATGTCTCATCAATGCAAATCTGTACAATTGTCAATTGTTGTAGGCCAGAAGATTGGTCAAAACAATTATCTACGATTGAATTATTGAATGTACCAACGTCTTAGCACCAAGCACAAATCAAATGTTTGAGGATGGTAAATAGTGTTCGCGGTCTTCAATACCGAAAGTTGTGCCAGATTCTTGAGGTTCTGCTTCCTGGGTTCCTGTGGTTTCGGTTTGAATACTGAACTGACAACGTTTCCTGTACTGACTTATGCCATCTCAGCAATGAGATAAACAAAATGAATAAATAAATAAAACGGATGAGATAAATAAAAGAGATATATGCACATTCACCGTCTCCATGGTTATTTTTTCTCATTGATTTCAGGTTCACCAGTTCGCGGGTTTGAGCAGATATTCTTACTGATGAGCATTATTATTATTATGGATATATGGTTCTGTATGTATGGTCATGTAACCCTTAAATCTCAACTAATGAATTGAAGATCTCCGAACACATGGGCTATAGATACTTAAGGTCAATTAGTAACGGTATATAACATAGCTTCCTAAAACGAAAGACAACAAATGGGGGACTGGCTCGGGCGATGCATCCTCCCCACACCAGTAAGGGTTCCAGTCCAGCAGCTCTGCACGCAAAGGAACAAAAACAAAGAGAAACACCAGCGAAGTACTGCGGCAATCAGTACGGGGTCTGCTGACCTGTGGACTCTGACACATCGACCGTGAACAACATGTGCATTAATAACATGTGCATTAATAACATGCGGATCAAAGCGCACTTTTGACGTGCGGCTTGGAGTTGAACTCTGCCCTGCACTTAGGAGATTGTACACGAAACACACGCACCTCGGCTGCAGTCACTTTGAGTTCCGTGTTTAATTTCCATTGGGTTACGGGGAGGGGGGGGAAAAAAAAGAGGTCCTCGCTTCCTCCGGGAGGGAAAAACCCGCACACCGCTTTCTGCGGTCCGCACTCGGCTACTGTAGAGTAAAAGCACGCTCCGCTCGGCCGCTCACTGCAGATCCTGGAGGTTCATCGGAGCCATTTAAAACGAGGCCTTTATTTTCATTCTGGGAGCGGAGGGAGGAGAACAAAGGTTCTGGTCTCATCCGCTTCAGTCCAGATCACGGGAAACCCTCTTCCCTGGTTGGCTGAAGGAGCCCAGACCCGACCAGCTCCGCCCCGCAGGGTGGCGCTGTCGGGTCGCACTCGGCGTCCTTAAAGTGACTTCTGGATAGAATATTTTCGAAGTAAAAGCATGTTCTGCACGCTTGAATCTGTGAATCATATAATATAATAATAATATGATGTAATAAATGAATAATGATAAATGTAACGATATTTGTAACAACTTGGCGAAATGTTACAATATCTTTTTGGTATCGGAAATAGCTGTAGTGAAGGTGTAAATGTTTATGAGCCTGAAAAAAGTCATACAGAGTCAATTCTATCAGGTGTTCTTTGCAAGTTGCAAGATTTATGATTATTAAATATTCCTTGTTTAATTGTAGAATTCGGTAGTTGCTGTTCGCTTATGGCACGACATAAAGAGAATGCTTAATTACATTTTCATCTCCAGCTCTATCAGTGCGTAAACAAAGACTTTTATTTTGGAAGAGCGCATATATGACCTGGACGTCGTTTAAGAAAGCCTGGAGGTAAATCCAAAACGGGAGGTTGTTATCATTTCCCCTTCGTAGTCCTTAGGTGCACGCTGAGCCAAAAGGCGAGGTGTCTAAACCAGTCTGTACGGTACTGGTACTAAGGATAATTAATAATAATAATTTTGGGCATCATTATTCTATTTAATTTTAACCTTAATGCATTGTCATGATTATGGTAAATCACTGCATCACTTGTATGATTGTTACTTGTAAATACCACTGAGCTCTTTACTTAGCTCAGTCGTTCAAATTAAAATATTACATTTTAAGAAAGGCCATCTTCATAATACATACTACACAATTAGGAGACTTTTCTCAAGAGAAACAGACCTGGCAGTGAAAGAACCAGCAGCAGAACCACCAGAACGTCCATGGTCACCTCATGGAAGGTTCACTTAAACGTTACTTTACTAAATGCACAAGGCCATACCTTTACATAAAGCTTTACAACTTGAATGAATCAACGTATCGTATAGTGGATAAAAAAAACAAAGTACAAAAACTGTGAGACCCTTTTCCCATTTGATGATTTATTTCATATGACATCAGAGCTTTCTAACGAGTACGGCCAACAAAATGGCAGCAATCGTAGTGTTATAAAAATCCATGGTTCCGCCCTCGCAGATGTTCCGTCTCGAGCGTGGCCAGGCACAGTTCGGTTTAAATTAGGAGTGCAAAACGCAAATCAACCCGGTACGGCCAAGAGTGCTAACGGCATAACACCAGTGTCCTATCAACATACAGCATTTACACTCAGAGGTACATTGTTATATGAAGGATGGTTCATATAACATCATTCATACATCATGTTATATGAACATTCATATAACAATCATTCATATAACAATGTCCCCCCCCCCCCCCTAAGAGTTGGAGGCTACCTCTTCTTACTGCCGTTGTCGTGTCTGATCGCCCAGGTGGATCTTCATGTTGGACTGCTGGGTGAGGCTCTTGTCGCAGCAGGGTCAGCAGTAGGGCTTCTCCCAGGGTGTGCACCCCCCTGACGTGCCTCTTCAGCAGGTCGTTGGGAGCTGAACCTCCTGTCGCAGCAGCCGTCCGCTCGCCCGTGTGCACGCGCCCGTGTGCACGCGCCCGTGAGCCACTGCGCCGCGAAGAACGGCCTGGGGGGCGCAGACGTCGCACCGGACGGGCCTCTCGACCCGCGTGCCGGCGCGCGCCAGGGGTCAAGCCACAAGTCACCTTGGACCCCAGCGAAGACAGGATGACCGCCGACCTGAACGGGAACCGATCTGGTGAAGGGGAAGCTCTTGGTTAGTTGAAGACCAAAGCTGGCATCAGATGCATTGTACCACTAAGGGCTGACGGCAGGACATGAGGTCACAGAGTAAGCGCTGATGTCTGGCGTCTTAAAGCTGCCGGTACGGTACGACTTCAGCGTTGGAGTGGGGGGGAAGAGAGTGAGAGACTAAAATGAGACCATAATTTAGGGGTGAAAGCCCATGATTTCACCATTCTCCCCTCAACGTTCCCCTCTGCTGTGAACGTAGGCAGCATTCTGTGCAAGACCTTTTCCATGTCGCCAAGACGTCACGAAAAAGAAGGTTACCCTATCGGACCTGTTAGGTAAGTCAGCAATTATTTAATTGTGCGCAGGCTGATTATCCTGATGAACCCATGATTATAGTGTTGATGGTCTGGTTCTAGGTGGGACTGTACACAA
This sequence comes from Trisopterus minutus, assembly GCA_027122715.1. Taxonomy (NCBI): domain Eukaryota; kingdom Metazoa; phylum Chordata; class Actinopteri; order Gadiformes; family Gadidae; genus Trisopterus; species Trisopterus minutus. The sequence goes on from JAOPUD010000125.1 coordinate 367,303, forward strand.
TACCTTCGGCATGTCACTGCAGCATATATTTTGGTCTGGAGGCTCAAAGGACGGCAGAATGGCTCAAACAGGGATGGTTGGTGACCTACTCAATCCAGTGTTTTGGGGGCGGATTAAAACAGCACTTAGCATGGTGTAGCATCTCACCCTAGCTACCTAGCTTACCCTAGCTATGTCCCAGCACTTTAAGGGGATTGCGGGGGAGGGAAATCCTCAACTTCAAAACACTCACTCAGTGAAGCCCCTCCCTCTCACCAATAACAGAACACACGCATTTGTTTTAAATGGGTGTCTAATTCCAGATTAAATTCCAGTAGTACCACATGGTTAAACTTATGAGATCACTCCTACCCGGGCAAAACTAGAGACTGGGAGGATCTCCTTCAGCCTGGACAGAAACTCCCACACCAGGGTCTAGATTGATGTGTCAAAACGACATCCTAGTGTTCTGGGAACTGCAGGATACAAAAACCCAGATTTGTTCCAACGCATCAAACTTCTTCATCGTATATTTGGGACACATAGAAATACACGGCATGGCACTGAGAACCCAACTGGGTCAACATTTGAACCAAACGAGTAACAAACTAAGCGGAAACATACATCACCCAGCAGACCTTGCAGGATTCATTAAAAGGGCTTCATATTGGAGAACTCTTTTTTTTTTTTATACGAATCCATCTCCCACGCGTACCTCGTCCGGTGTCAACAGCTGGATGGCGCTCAACTGCTCCTCGATCGCTTTTACAGTGTACGCCTCCCCCCATTGCAACAGCTGCAGGGTGAGCTGGAGAACACATTCATCAGGTCCGGAGCTATTCAACCAATCACACCATGCCTTTTTACACCCGATGCACATCCAGTATGCTAACCCCGTACGCAGCAGCGCTGGACATTTTGACGAAGTGTCTGCACTTCTGGGCCTCGTTAGGTGTCAATGATTCATGCATTTGGTTACTTGGGAACAAAAAAAGCTTGCTAGATCCTAGAAGCAGATTAATGACCACATGAAGGTAAAGGGACCAACCCTCGCCCGCAGTCCCAGTACGAGCTCAGCCGTCTGCCTGGGAGTCAGAAGTTCTGGAACCATCTCCGTAACCAAGGTGACGGACACCGCCAGCTTCCCGCACTGCTGTTCGTTGCGTTGCTGGGCAACGCGCCACAAGCACGCCGACATCAAGCGGAGAGGAGGGACCAGAAGACGCAGGGAGGAAAGCGGAAGCGGATCTGAAGCCGAAAATAACTTTAATTTCGGGGTTTTTGTTTCATTGAGGGAAAGCAATGGCCATGTTAGACACTTTTAACGAGTTAAATAAAGACGTCGCCTGCAACTAACGCAAACGAATTAAATGATGGCGCTCACCTGTCGCCCTTCCCCCGGCGATGAAGGTGTCGTTGACAGCCATCGTTGTTGCTCTCGACCCAGCGGGGGCTGGACGGTCGCTCCACGGTGTGATGGTGGGTCGGTAGCGCTCTGCCTCCCGGTGTGATGGTTGGTCGGTGGCTCTCTAACAACTTGCACTATACTAAGGAACACTATAGCGAGTTCCCAATCAACATCAGAAACGGTTATATAATGTAACACAAATGTTTGACTCATCTCACTGAAATATAAAAAAGATGGCCTGCCAACAGTACAGTGATGGCATCAGTCAAGTACTGCAGTATTATTAATAAAGAAAGATGTATTATAATTAATTATTATAATTAGTAATAAATCTAAGAATAGTGAACGAAAAATAAGTATTTATCAACTCTCATACCATTTTAAATGTGGCTTAAACATCCAACGTACCAAATAAGTTCAAGCTCAAGTTCAACCTCAACATTAAGGTTATTTTCCTGTTGAGCGTCAGACTGAGCTTGTTATTGAACAGAATGCAGTCCGGCAGTGTCTCTTGTGACCCTAATCATGAGGAGGATGGAATTTGTAAGCATTTTTGTTGGCCCTCACCGGAGACCAGGTGGACGGATCAGCCTTTACAGGCATTACAGCATTAATAAATGCTTAGAAAGGCATAGATATTCCTCACTTTCGATCTAACACAAGACCTTATAGTGCTTTCTCACTACCGTAAATAATCATGGATTGCATCGTTTGTGAAGGTTTATGAGGCATAATAACATTTTGGAAACGGTTTGAGAATGAATAAATAATCGTATTAGGGGTGACCGTTTGAATTCTAACGATTCGAAACTTGAATGGGAGGAGTGGGGGGTGCTTAATGAGTGATACCACAGCTTTTCTCGGCTTCGAGAAGGAAACGCCTATAACTTATCCAATGTTCTTATGTGGGCGTGAGGGATTGACTCTATCTTCTTAATTTCTAAACCATTTTAAAATGATGAAATGATTGTGCCAAAAACAGCTATATATCATATCACCCAGCTTGTGGAAATGCTTCACTCCGTCTGTACCTGGTGGTGCATGTTCGCTGCTCTGATCTATTGAATGGTACATTCCATCTTAAATTAGTACTCGGATTAACGCTTCTACATTGTCGTTATCTATGTGGTTTTGCATGATCGGAGGCGAATACAGTGCGTATTCAGACAGAACGGATCTGGGGGGGTTAAGTCTGACAGCAAGTTACGATTGGCTGCCGGGAGGAGAGGGGGGGATTGCTTGTGCGGCTGGTTGTGCCACTAACGCCTGCTTTATTTTTTCCCAAAAAAATTCTGCCCTTCTATACTTTTTGACATTTTCCTGTCCATGGAATTTGTTGACCTTCTCGCAGCTGCGTGCAACTTTTGCATGAGTAGAACGTTAACGCGCATTAGTTATGACGCAGGATTATCTCATGCGCACCCCGACATAGAGGCACACAGGGCTGTTAGAGACAGACTGGATCGGTAAAAACCTCAGCAGTTTTTTGGATGCCACCACTGCGGTAGCCCACCAGGAATGCTCGATGACCATTACACCACTGGTCGACGAGGGGGCTGGCCTAATGCATGGGAATAGACGAAGCAAACGCTTACTTGAGGAAACCCCTATATCTTATAAACTAGTCTCATTATCTTATTGATATTAATTATTATACATTGAGATTTATAATAGGTTTAATGTAGGAACATCATCACAACTTGATAAATGATGAGTCATTTTATCTATTTACTACTACTTTATTTACTGCTTCAAATTTGCAGATATTCCAAAGTGCTACCTAAATTGACTACAAAACATTTCCCATCCTTACAGGATTTCAGTATGTTCTCGAATGGCAGTCAATAGATTATCAATGCCAGTTGTCAAGCCATTCCAGTAGAGACAACCATTTAAATGGCAATTTGCTTAAGTTTGTATTAATGGATAAGATTATCAAGGTTAAGAATAACCTTATCTGAGATAATAATTAAATAGTTGCTGCTTCGCTGATCCTTTGCGTAAGGTTAAACTCTGCTGAACTTCTTTTAGTTTGAGCACAGCTGGACTGAAAGGCTCTGTCATTCTTGGCTAGAAGTCAGACTTCTCTACCAAAGAAACAAAGAGACTGCTCAGTAGAAGATCTAACATTGTGTTCCATGCACGTCTCTGAGGCAAATGTCTTCCCCCTTTCCTTTCCAACATTGTAGAGGGGCAGCTCGCCCTGTCTGCTATTGGTCCAAATATCGGTCAGTCGGTTGCATTTCTGCAGTAGGTGAGCCAATCATGTACATGCTCAGACAGGCTCACACGCTACAGCAGTATTCCATTAATGCTAGCCCTGCTCAACTCTTCCGTTGCTGGCCAGAGTATATTGAGGATAATGAGTGGAGTCTTACACACTTTTACCTTCCTTAATTAATCAGGCAGATGTTGGCTTTCCACCTGAGGTATAAGCACTGATGTGCACATCAACAGACATTCACTGAGACCTGGTTATCTTATGGTAACCTTAGGAGGCCGGCATCACACATAATAATATATGGGTTTTCATGACACTAATTGATAGATATCAATTGATAAAAGGGTCATAACACGAAGGCCTATGCTGACCAGTTGTTACCAAATGCCATGCTGGTGTCTGAAGGATCTTAGGCCTGTAGTGCTTATGTCCCACAATAATATTCTTTAGATATCTATATGAGACGCAGTATTTACAGTCAAGCAATTCAGTTGCATTGAGTTGATTTGACATGGAAGAAACAATAACTCATACATGGGCATCACAAGAAAAAGAAAGGTCAACAATGCCCATGTTTGTATTTTAACAATAACCAAGCAGGAAGTCTGACTTGGTAGTCCGACACAATCCAGTTAGACTGTTTCCTTCTGGGGTTTGGGTTGTGTGTTTGGTGGGGTGTGGGTTGAGGTAGGGAGAGAGAGGCGTGGCATGGGGGGGGGGGGGGGGAGGACTAGCAGCAGGAAAATAACAGGTTTTGTCAATATAACTACATATACTGTGAAAAATAAGGAGATTCCATAATGAATACCTTGTACCAAATTCTGCAATGTGTAACAGAAAAGTGCTTGGCTTCCATTCTTAGTGATAACCCACATAAGCAACGATCATGAGTTGGGTGTGAATACCAAAAGTCTAGGTTAACAAATGAGGGCTTAGGATCCTATTCCAAGCAATTACGGCCATGGTCATCTAAAAACGTACCAACAATCAGAATGCACCAGGCTTAGTTATGGTATGGCTCAAGGCTTTGTCATGGTATGGCCCCAAGCTTGTTTAGCCTTCAAGCCTTTCTGCACCCCCGCCACCCTCACCCTACACACTTCATCTTCTCAATGAATTGTTCAGTACTTCAGTAGCCCGTCGGGCCGCATGGACCATTTTGAATGTGGTTGAAACATCCAACATCCCAAATAACATTCAATGGCCAGATCTAAAGCTTGTTGAAGAAAAACAGCTCTAGAATTGAACCTGAAGTTCAACCTCAACATCAAGGTTTATTTTCGGGTTGAGAATCAGACTGAGCTTGTTATTCAACATAATGCAGTCCGGCCAGTGTCTGTTGCGACCCTAATCATGAGGAAGATTGCCCTTGGAATTTGTAGGGAATTTGTCAGAAAGCCCATCAGAATAATAACATACACACATGATAGTAAAAGGTGGCAAAAACAATCTTAAAGTAGAGAGAAAGTGTGGGTGAGGGTAGCATACATACTTAGAACAGCCTCTGGTCATGACAACTAACAACCTCCTTCTTCAACTGTCTTGTAATGAATGTCCTTTTAAGGCTAGGGAAGACTTTTTATCTGTGTCTACCATCCTACCTTCCTACCCAGAAACATGCACAGACTCTGCCTGTGTAGGCATTGTGCGTGACCACAATCGTCTACAAGCAATGATAGACATATTGCTAAATTTTGCAAGCTTGTTTTATGTTTTGGGGTAGTCGCTTTGGAGAGAGGCTTGACGGGAGATGTGGGGTGTTTTTTGCTGGATACGTTCAAAATCTAGCTGGCTACTCCAAACTGCCAACCCTACATTTAATTTGTTTTAAATGTGAGTTCTGCCTTTTTGTAAATCAATATGTAAAGCCTTGAGCTTGAAGGGGGCCTTAACATATAAACTCACCTTGCCTTGCTGGTCCCGATGCATTCTGATGTGGATTAATGGTCATATAATTTACTAGTGCACCTCATACTCCAGATCCCCTCATACTTGTGTGGGCAGCGAAGTGCAGGCACACGTCAGGCATGTGGGGGCTATGATCTTGGCCTGGGCTGTGACTTATGGGTCGATTTGGTATACGAGATAACTGTTGCCTTGGATTGTCTTAAGGACTGTTCTGGACATACATGAATGATTTATCATCATAGATTAGTTCATATTGAAAATATCATAAAATAGAATTTTGCTTAGTTAAATCAAATGTGGGAACTAGGTCTAGACAGAAACACACTACAGCTAATGGTTCATAGCTACACTGATAAAAATAATGTTTTGGCTCAGTAAATATTACTTTAGTTATTATATATATGATTAATTCTACAATAAATTGCTATACAGGGGCTTTTACTCAAAATACCACCTAATATTTAACTGTTAGGTGAAGTTTGTATGTAACTATGAGTCATCATTTTGACATTTTTACAGATTTTGACTTGTATGTTTATGTGCTTAGTAAACTATGTTTACATACCGGTAAGCATGTCAGCAGTCAGCTGAAGAGAGTGTTATTGAAAATCAAAAAAAAAAATGTGGCTAGACCAGTTATTTTGGTTGCAGATATTATATTTATTGTCAGTGGCTTAAGTTTCAAACTCATGAAGTCCACTGCAAACCATATAGTCCTTACAGAATCTAAATCTCTCTAGAACAGCAAATGGAAACAATAATTTTCTCCATGTTGGGGGTCAATTTGGACTTCAGGGAGTGAAAGCTGATTGGCTGTCACGACAAAGCATTGTGAAAGTGAAAGTTCAAACATTTAAACTTGAGAGATTTGTTTGTGAGATTTGTTGGTGCCAGTAGAATCACAGGTATTTGCGTGGCGCCATTCATCGTTTCGCGCTGCAGGTTTTTTCCGATGGAAGATATGCCTCAAGTGCATCTTTGCATTGACTTTGTTTGGAATCGCGCCACACCTTCATTTTTGGTGTGAACAAATCTTTAGGCTTACATGTCTTGCTCAGGGACACCTCGACATTCAGCTAGGAGGAGCAGGGGATCGAACTACCGGTGACAAGTCAACCCGCTGTACCTCCTAACCCTCGCATTTCACCCCAGTATCGCATGCCTGTTTATGGTTTAACATTTAGATTTGATATATAAGCATTAAATTCCTGTATTCCATTTTTCATTCACTTTATGTATTTTTCTTTTTGGATAGGGGGGAGGGGAGTAGGTTCTGGCTGGGGGTTTTCCCCAGCCTCAATTTGGTGTTGGGGGGGGGTGGGGGGGGGGTATGTGGGAGAGTGTGTGGATGACGGCTGGTTTAAGCAGCCTCACCTGTCTCATTGGACTCTAGGGCTGGGTAAGGCT
>JAOPUD010000125.1:665957-676690 GCA_027122715.1 Trisopterus minutus
CAGCTGTGACCACCGACCACTCTATACACACACACACACAGGCACACACACACACACACGCACAAACGCAGACACACTAATAAACACTACCGCCAATAAGATGCAACTGACTTGGCCTCTGCTCCATGAGTTCCCTTCCTGCCCGTCCTCCTCCACCTCCACCTCCACCCCCTCCTCCACCTCCACCTCCACCTCCACCTCCACCTCCACCTCCACCTCCAACCTCGGAACACTAAACAGGAAGTGGCCGGGCGGAGGTGTCGAGCCACGCCCTCTGTGGATCGGTCTGAGGTCCATCCTATTGCCCTTATAAGGCGATGGGGAATATTCGGACGCTGCCATTGGCTTGTGCGACAACAAGGGATAACGTTATCGTGGGGTCTCGGAACGCTCGGAACTCGAAAGTGCTTGAAAAGGTCTGCGAAATGCGGGGGGGGGGGAGGCGCGGTCCTTGAAACGGAGGGAGGGACTCCTCCGACCCTCCCCACCCTCGAGACCCCCCCGCGGACGACTCCACACATACGACTGTATTTCACATCCCGATACGTGCATGGAAACACCTCCGATGTTGGCTTTGGGGGGGAAACTAAAAAAATATATAAAAAAGGGGGCCAACTTAGATTTTAGCTCTTTGTGCTACTTGGCGCTCTTTGGAAACAAAACTTTAAAAAAACTAAAAGGTAGAGTACATCAGACAAACTGAGGACACCCACAGCCACACTCACCCACCAGAGCAGGTATACAGACGGTCCACAGTCGGACCAGAGATGTCAACTGAAGCCATTGGGAGAGCCGGTTGGGGGGGGGGGCGGGGGGGAACCCTCCTGGCCGAACGACATCAGAGCATCCTGTCATGATTTTTGGTAACGGGACACACACACACAAATTGTGTGCTTCACCTGTGTTTTTCTACTGTGTGTGTGTGTGTGTGTGTGTGTGTGCGTGCGTGTGTGTGCGTGTGCGTGAGTACGTGACTTTGTGATTCGGGAAAAGACACACCGATCACGAAATGCTTGGAAAGAGATCGGACACGCAAGCGGGACTTTTTTTCCATTGAAGACCACCGGCCCGCAGGCTCCCCCCTCTGGACAGTTTATGCATGACGCTCGCCGAGGCCATATCGCTAGTTTACGTAGCGGCACTCACTTTACGAACATTGTGGCGGAGTTCCTACGAGGGAACCAATCCCACGTCTCTTCTTCTCTCTCCTCGCGTGGAACAAAACGCAGTGGGGGTCACGGGACGCGAGAAAACACCATCTTATTTCAAGTGCGTTCAGACAGATGTAAATAAGTCCTGGAGGTCCATTACGTGCTTTTTAATTTTAATTTTTTAAAACTACGATGTACAGTGTTTACTCTGATAACTCCCCTCCTCCCCTCCTCCTCGCTTGGCAGAAGACACCAATCTCTCATCGAATGTATTCCCGGAACAAAACAAGGCTCTGGCTTTTTTCTCGTTTCTCGTTTATGCAAAAGGGCACGTATGTTTTTGTCTGTTTGTCTGTGAAGCACTTGCTTTCTACAACAACAACAAAAAAAAAACGGTAGAGCTGAATTAGGCTATTGTTCTCAATCGTATTAAAATTAGCGGAGGATGTTAACCTTTTTACTACTGTTAAAGACCATGCTGGATTATTGGTTGTTTTTTTTTCCATTCAGCTTCCCTGTAACTAAAGATGATGGTGATATGATGATGCATTCTTCTAACCTACTGTAAATTATCCTAAATCAAAATGCACTTACTTCCGGTGTGATAGAGTGCAAACGAGCCTCATTCCCGGAGATAGAGCCCAAACTTTAGAAAGTCCCAGAGGATTCTCTGTGAAAAAAAACGTTTGGTGCGTATATAGCAAATTGAAAACATTTCAAACATAATTATGGGTCAAATATGAATTCTGAATAATTAACATTTAACAATTGTTTGAGTTAGGGTCCAGGAAGTGTTGATACGCTATGGTGCTTGTCTGGATGGGAAATGATGCTTATTGTGTGACGGGTTGGGTGACACTGACACAACAGCCAAAGGACACGATGGATTGTAGCAGACATACGATGACTTCAACAAAGTATTTTTAAGCCAATTGACTTATTAGGTGGGGGAACATGTGCAGCTAAGAGGCCGTTATACATCTGTAAATAGTTACAGAAGATGAATTATATGAACCTACTTTATTTTCTTACCTACATACATATAGCACTATACAGTTTATTTTACATTTTCAGATATTTTGTTTTACAAAAGCAAAAAAAAAAATCATATAAACAATATGGAAATAGCCTATTTCCATATTGACATTGTATTGGTAGGTGTGGTAAATACAGTATATTAACAGATACATAGATAGATGCCCTATATGAGAAAATAATGATATTTTTGGATTATTTAAAAAACAAATGCATAGATTAGCTAGCTTTATTTTAAAGTTATATTAAAAGTTAACGACAGTATATTTATCTTGTGCACATATACTACCCATCATAGCTTTAAATAAAGCCGCCATTCCTTCACCCTGAGTTACCTCAGACGGCGGAGACCTTTAGTCTCTATCAACACCACCTTATTGTGGTGCCTCACACACAGTCAAACGCAGTAGTATCTCAAAACGATTTTTGTATTGATTTGCACTCAGCTCAGTAACTGTACGTTTTTATTTTTTTCTCCATATTAGCCCATTTGTTATTCCTCATTAAATAATAACAAAAAAAGTGAATAAGGAATATCTATTTTGCGCCGTTAAGCTGTGCTTCTCACTGAATGAGCAGTGTAACCGTGCGTTTGAGTTTGTGCGTCGGGTTTCGTTCGAGGCGAGCAGCATGGCTCCTTACTGTGTCCCGTTAAAACACTGCGCGTTGTCCGACCGCCCGTGACATCTCTCTCTCCACGTCGTCGAGCGTCGCGTTGCCTGCGTGTCCGTCCACCGTAGTCCAACACATCTCAACGCACTCAACACATGCATGCAATACTAAGAGTAGGAATCCAGGAGCTCACTTTTTTGCAATTTTACCTTTGATGAAAACATGTATATTGTACTATAAATATATATATATATATATGTATATGTATATATATATATATATATCTGCATATACATATACATATATATGTATATATATATATAAATATACATATATATATAAAAAAATATCTGAGATATAAATGATACATGGTGTTCATAGCAGGGATGTGGTGTAGAGTCTAACGATGTAATAAAGGTGTTGCAGTCGTGCTACGGACCGTGCCAGTGTACCATGAGATGCTTGGTGTAGAGCCAATAAAACGATGATAATGATGACCTTTACACCGTGTGGGTTGTTTTTGCCGCTCTCTAAAGCCCATTGCACCCATTTTGGCCTAAGAATCTGTTGGTTCACCGTCACATACGTGAAAACGATTGTTTCCAAAATGTTGTGACGCTGGCCTGTTTTGATTCTCTGTTTACTTCCATCGATACGCAGGCTGAAATTATGTTTCAAGATGAAAAGCTTTTTTTTTTAAGAATTATATCCATAAATATAATATATGGGTCTGCGTTTGTTTTGTATTTGTATTTTTCTTTGTGACGTGACATTGTTTTGAAGTGAGAAATACATTGTCTTTCTCAATCATCTAATGGAGGGGAAAAAATGTTTCAAGTTTTAAACTCATTATATATTTAACCAATTGGCGGTGTTTGGTATTCATGTCTAGGGTTGATTGTTCTTTTCATGTCTAAGTGTCACACAGGCCCACTTATCTTCCTCACCCAAAGTTAAATCATTGGGTGAGGAGACTTTCATGCAGATTTAAAGAAGGATGAGGTGAACGTGAATGTGTGTTTAATGAGGCTCACAGAACCGTACCGAATAATTCAAGGGACCAAATGGGAGAGAGGCAGCGCGACACTGTGAGGAATTAAATGTCTGAAGTCATAATGTCTGAAGATGACAGTTAAAGGGCGCTTTATACCAACGCATATACTTTCTTATTCAAGGCTGGAGTTTGAAATATAGGAAAAGGTAGTTTTTAAATGTAAAAAAACGTACAGCAAAGAAGTCAAACCTAAAACATCCAAACAGCAAAAACGCAAAACCCACCGAAAAGCACTTACAATTCAGCGTTCTGTATCATTATTTTTATCTAGCTGAAAACCCACACAGGGATTATGGATTAAGCTATATTGATTGATTTTCCTCTTACAGAACAAGTGTAACTTTAACAGCAGTACACTCCCTCTTTTCTCAAGATTGATTACGTGTAAACCACAGCCACTCTGTCCTACTCAAACACGTAATTTAAAGGTTCTTTCTCCCCTGTTCCCCGATGTGGAAGATGCCTTCACAACCCTGTTGGTACAACTGTTATATAGGGTTGGCACGTACTAGGATGCCTGCCTCTCCATGGGCTGCATTCCAATAGTATGTCTGTCAACCACGATTACACATTGCGCTACCTGCTAAATCGCCCTATCTTTTCCTACACCTCCGTTAAACGTGTTGTTCTCGTTGTCGAATCCTCGACCCGAAGCTCAGCTTTCGACCACGAAAGGTACCGAGGGTACGTCTGTGTTTCAGAATAGGTTTTAGCGATTATTTACCGTCATTTGCGCGTCGCAACGTTACACAACCGAGGGGCTCGGCCACAGAGTACGAGGGTTGTGATTGGTCATGTGACGACAGTTGGTGATGACTCACGACTCTGAGTCAGCTCAGCTGTTCCTAAACTGGTTCCCAGTCTCCCAGTGCTCCTCGGTCGTGATACTGCCGGTGCTCACAGCAGGGGGGGGGATCAAGGAGACGGTTCTGGAACGCAGCCATCGCTTGTTTTGGCAACGGAGAGCCTGGGTATAAAAAGGAGAGGAGTTGAGTTGTTGGACGTATCCGCAGAGCAAAACATTGGCACGGCTCGGGGCTTAACGGCACAACGCGCTAGCACCGAGGACGAATGCAGGAGTGAGCGTTATTAACTCTGGCTCTTGGTGGTTTGTGGGTTAGAGACTAATTAAAAAAAAACATGACAAGGAAATGAAACCATCAACGCCTTGATGAAACAACCTTGAATTAGTAACCAAACTTCCTAACCCCGTCTTTAAAGGGAAGGCCTACTTGGTACTTGGTCCAAATCGTCTTAATTGTATCTAATTTGATCTTCAACAAATTAATCTGTGATATTTGGTCACTTTTATTTTGTCACTCAAGTTAGAGAAGGGCCGAAGTTCCACAGCACTTCACCGTGAGGACGAAGGGACGACGGTGGTGAGGTGTGGGTGGATTGTGTGTGGAACTCAGGCAGTGGTACGTTGATCGACCGAGAGGGTTACGATTCTCAGAACCGTTAGGCGGCGCCGTTAGGCTCGACACCCAGTGTAAAATCTCTGTAACCACGGCCCCTCGTGGCTATTTGCTTAAAGCACTACTTTGCGGGGGGTTTTATTACCAGTTTTGTATAATTACAATGTGGGTAGTATATGCCAATGAACAATAAACAATAAAAAAATTACATTCAAATATATATAATCTATCACAGTCGGCAGTTGAAGTCCAAATGCAATCTTTCCCCAACTGCTTTGCCGCCCCCTGTTGGTTGAACCCCGTCAAAACAGAAAGCGACGCTTTATCTACCATCAGCGGTGGACTGACTATCGGCAGTCCAGGTGTGGAACCTGGTCAGCCGGTTCTCAATGATAGCGGTCATCTTATAAGGGCGGAGTTCCCCAGTCTGTCGCTTCTTGTTGCAGTCTCACCAGATAATGTCTAGTCGCACTTTAATTTACTCGATACGCATTACTTAGATCATATTTTCAGAACAAATTCACAAATGATATGCTGATATTCCCCCTAAACATACGATTAGTCAGGTAGGCTATTCATTCGGACTGAGGAAAGAAATCGAAGGTATAAAGTATTCATAACTCATTATTCGCCTTCTCATGCAATGCAACAGGTAGGCCTCATTAAGTAAACCCCCAGCACCCCCGCGGTGCACGGTGCGTGCGTGTGCGGTGCGCGTCCGTGTGTGCGTGTGTGTGTGTGTGCGTAGTCTGCAGGCAGTGCTGCATGCTGAACTACATCCGGTAGTTCTGCGCACCCAGCGCAGATATCGAGCCGCCCCTCCTTCAGCCCCGACTAGCACCGCGGGCTCGGGCGGAGAGGGACTCCCTACCGTCTTAAGTTAACACTTATATACCCTCCTTTGGCTCAGTCTGAATACCGAGATGCAGAGCCCGAGTCCCGGTGAGAATGGTAAGAAGACACGACCCTCAAATATAATAAATGTTGTCGGTAATCAAGTTTCTGCAAGATTGCGTGCGCCCGTTTTTCAACATGGCGTACCCCGCTCTGAGGCAGCAGCACGGCGCTAGCAGGGAGCTAGCCCGCTAGCAGGGAGCTAGCCCGCTAGCAGGGAGCTAGCCCGCTAGCAGGGAGCTAGCCCGCTAGCTAACCTGTCAGACCCGACTTCATCACAACTCGGGGCCATATCTGTTTTATTAACAAACGCGACCACAACTTATTACACAGCAATTACCACCTATCGATACCTTCTAGAAAACACACACTGTATCATAGAAGAAAGAATAATAAATAGAAAATATTAATGTTGTTCAAACGCGGTATTTGATGGTGGAGAGGACCTGCTGGGGAATCCTCCTTTGCACCACGAATTCAATGTGTGTTTACTTATATTATGTATGAGTACCACAATCTGAGCCATTCCTCTGTCGTTCCTTTAGTCCAGGCTCCAGCTCCCACACAATGCAAAACTCTAAAGTTCTCCTGATGATTCTGAGCCCACACTGCGCGGCTCGAGCGCATGTGTACCAGAATGCATCGTGGGAGTTTTAGGTCGTGATACTACGCCATGTTGAGAGGACACAAGGGAGTTGTAGTACTGTAGTTCCAAACATTAAAAAAAAAAAAACATCATTCCATAAACAAAAATATATTTGGCACGTCTTGCGTTAAAAACAGCAGTTACAACAAAGTCTTCCATAATGACACTTGATTTCATGATTTGTTACTAAACGATGACCGAATAAGCATCACCACTAGCACAATAAGTAACATCACAGTCCTCTTTGCTTCCCAAATGGAGGCGGCCACTGACTGCGATGTAACAGGGCTACAGTTACACAGGCCCGAGCTGTCTTCATCTCCTCCTCCTCCTCCTCCTCCTCCTCCTCCTCCTCCTCTTCTTCCTCCTCCAGAAGCCCATCTCCTGCTGCCCTCCCTCCGTCTCCTGGTGCCGCCGCTGCGACTAGTGTCGGCGGCCATGTGGCAGGTGGTGCAGAGGGGAGACGTGCAGGACTACGGCCTGCTGGAGGAGTTCATCAGCACCGTCACTGAGATCGTTCCGGAACTTTTGAATCCGGACCAGAAGGCCCAGCTCCTCCTGGGACTCAGAGCAAGGGTGAGAGGATGAAAACCTGGGGTCTTGTTGTTAAAAGAGTTCTCCGAAGTTGAAAAACTTCTCACTCTGTTTTTTTTTCATATAACGTTAATAATATTCAAGAATTGTATTAAAATGTTCAGATGGTTATGTTGTAGCCTACTTTTGTTTGAACGTCGGCAGCTTTGCTAAGCAAATACAAATAGGTCTGCATTGTTTCAAGTAATGAATTCAGTCCATGAGATTTCCCGGTGTGGCGGTTTGTTTACGTGGATGCTCTCTGCCCGCCAGGTGGTTCTGGACCTCTGCCGGGGCGAGCAGGGCACAGAGACGGAGACCATAGAGATGCACCTCGAGAGGATAAAGGCCTTAATATCCACATGGACAGCCCAGGTGGGGGAGATACACAATGTGTTTTCCAGTCCGTAGTCGTGTACGGCTTGTAAATCATAATGCTTTATGGGAGATTTGTTGGCGATACTCTGCCACGTTGAGATGACTCGACGGGGTTATAGTACTGTGAAATCCTAAATCAACCTAAATATGCCATTACCTAGGCTACTGGAAACGTTGTATGACAAATCCCTTGACGATTTATTACTGTTCAATGATAATTAATGTCTATCCTGTTTACAGCCGTATTTCGCAGATGTGCAGTTCCCTGAATCCAACTTTGTGAATCAAATTGAATCTCTACTAAAGGATCCCGAAGAGAAGGCAAAGTTCTTCCAGGTTTGTGACCTAAATTCAATATATATACACAAATATATTGTTATTATTGTAGTATTTGTGTAATTATTATTGTTAAATGCAGCATGGCATGCTGTGACAACGCTTTCAGGCAAAAAATACATAAAGATCTATTTGGTGTTTTTAGTTGAAAAACTTAAAGATGAATTTGTTCCAGGAGGACTTCCTGGTAGATTTCGGTCCGGACTACGATGCTGCTCTGCAGATGCTGGTGTTGGACTTCCTGTCCAGACTGGAGAGACTGCTGCCGGTACCAGACCTTCAGCATGTATGTACCACAGCATCCCAAAGTCCAGAACACCTGAGAGAACCGGGGAGGGTTGTTTAGTGATCGACAATAACTTCATGAGCACTTCAGAGCTCATTAGCTAAGATGTAGTCAACGTAGCATTAAGTTAAGAACACAGATTGACCCACATAGTGTTTAGCTCAGAACACACTCTCCCATATTGTGTTAAGTTCAGAACATGGACTAAAGCAGTATTCAGACAGTATTCAGCTCAGAACCCAGAATGTATCGTACAGTATTCAGCTCAGAACCCAGAATGTTCCGGACAGTATTCAGCTCAGAACACGGGCTGTGGTATTAAGTTCTGAATTCAGAACTGAAAAAAAGACCCTTCCCTCTTATTATGGTGCTGCCCATCTCATGTCTGACCCCCCCAGACGGCCTCCCTGCTGGACGCGGTGCCCTCTGCCCTGGAGGAGTGTCTCCAGTCGGTCCCGGACCCCCAGCAGCTGAGGACGGTGCTCCAGTACCACTCCACGCTCGGCCCACCGGACCTCGACGGTAGGTGTGCTGGTGGTGAAGTCTGGAAGGTTTGGCTTAGGGCCCACTGGTGAAAGTCCTTGAGTTTTCAATATTATTATTATTATTATTATTATTATTATTATTATTATTATTATTATTATTACAAACTCTCATGGCCACTTTTCGCCAAAGAGACTGAAACGGAAATCTTCAGCATTGACACTTTGTTTACAATTTTTTAGTTATTGACGATATCCAATCAGTTTAATTAATTTAAATATATTTGAAGGATTTATAAATTGGGACTTGATGAATTCAAGGAATGAGTTAAGTCATTAAGGAGCAGGTCGGGGTCAGACACCTTGCTCAAGGATTCAATCTGTACTTGAGGAATCAAACCTTCCTGTAATCTTGTCTTACAAACCAACGAGTGGGTTGTCCCAATGACCGCCTGTGGTTCTCCTACTCCAGACGACTCCCAGTCGCTCCCCTCGTCCTTCGGGAACCGCATCCTGTCCTCCCTGTCGCTGCCGCAGCTGGAGAAGCTGGTGATCGACGCGGACGGCTTCCAGCTGCAGGCGCCGTCCACGCCGCTGCACGGCTGCGTCACGGTGCAGCTGGAGGGCGAGACGGTGACGCTGCTCGACTACATCCAGATCCAGACGCAGCCGGCCGGGGACGAGGAGGAGGAGGAGCCCGAGGCCGAGGCCGAGGCCCCGCCGCCGGACGCCGCCGAGGGGCACGCCCCGGGGACGGCGGAGGGCCACAACGAACGGGAGGAGCCAGAGGACCACGGGGAGCTGGGGGAGCTGGAGGAGCCGGAGGAACACGAGGGGGACCGGGGGGACCAGAAGGAACAGGGGGACCACGAGGGCCCCGACCCGCTGAAGCCGGCCTCGTTCCAGCCCCTGAAGCAGAGCAAGCGGCTGCAGCTGAAGAGGCGCGCGCTGAGCGAGCAGAAGGACTCGCACTCCCCCCCGGGGAAGCGCACGCGGCGCAAGTACCCCAACAACAAGACGTGCCCCGTCTGCAGCAAGAACTTCCTGCGGGCCACGGCCATGCGCCGCCACCTGGAGATCCACTCCGACAACCGGCAGCTCAAGTACAAGTGCCCCAACTGCGACAAGCGCTTCCGGGACCAGTACGACATGACGCGCCACAACATGCGCGTGCACGAGCGCGACGGGGAGTTTGACGGGCGGGCCGAAGAGGAGGAGGAGGAGGAGGAGGAGGAGCAAGAAGAGGAGGAGGAAGAAGAGGCTGGCCCAGACGCCGCCGCTGCCGCCTCCGGAGACGCTGGGCCGTCGGACGCCGCGGGGAGCAAACACTGCGCGCTCTGCGGCAAGTACTTCGCCCGGCGGGTGGACATGGACCGCCACGTCCAGTCCCACTCGGAGGTGCGGCCGCACAAGTGCCCGTACTGCGAGAAGTGCTTCAAGCACCCGTACGTCCTGAAGCGCCACCAGAAGGAGATCTGCAAGAGCCGGGACCTGAAGCGGGCCGCCTGGGCCGACAACGGCACGGGGGAGCCGGGGTCCCCCACAGGGGTGGGGGTGGAGGTTGCGGGGGCGGTGGCGGCGGACGGCAAGGTGTGCCCGGTGTGCAGCCGCACGCTGCCCTGCACGGCGGACATCGCCAAGCACCTGCGGTCGCACACGGAGGAGCGGCCGTACGTCTGCCTGGGCTGCGAGAAGGGCTTCAAGTACAAGGACACGCTGAAGAAGCACCAGCTGATCCACGGCCACGACGGCACCCGGGAGGAGCCCTGCCGGTCGGTGGAGGACATCCTGGCCCAGGTCGACCGGCAGGGCAGAGGCAGCGGCGGCTCCGTGGCGGCGGTGGCGGCGGCGGCGGCAGGGGCCACGGC
>JAOPUD010000125.1:1021848-1037742 GCA_027122715.1 Trisopterus minutus
CACACACACACACACACACACACACACACACACACACACACACACACACACACACACACACACACACACACAAAATCGCTTACTCCAGTGGCAATCAGCGTTTAGTGGGCCGCGACCCCATTTCTAGCGCTAAAGGGGCTTGAACTTTAGTGTGCATCTGCTTGCACACAAAATAGTTTTTACCCAAATCAATATCTGCCCGTTGATGTCCAGTCCCGGTGAATGGAATCTCATCGCTCTTAATCACACTTGGTGATTAGCAGTGGCTTTTGACCCAAAGGTGGGACCCGCATGCCAACTCACTCCCACACGCCGTCGCTCTGACTCCCCTACTGCCTCTCTGATGGCCCTTTCGTCCAGGCAGCTGAGGAATGTTCTGTATCAGCTCAGGATAAAGACCTCTCACCCCCCCACCTCTCCTTCCCCCAGGAACGGCAAGGAGGAAAGAAACCTCCACACTGCCCCTATTGTTTGTTTTTACGGGGGGAATTTGGTAGACACCGGTCACATATTTTTGCAGAATGCTTTCTTTTTTTTTTCTCTGGCTCTGCAACCGTGCAACCCAATCCCAGGCCCACATAGCCTCTGTCGCAAACAAAGGTGAGTCCTCACAAAGCGTGTGTTTAGGCCCACCCTCATATCTCCTGCTTCTCAGGTGAGTCCTAACAAAGCGTGTACAAGAACCCGTCCCCGTCCCCACTGCCTCTCAGGTGAGTCCTCACAAAGCGTGTACAAGAACCCGTCCCCGTCTCCACTGCCTCTCAGGTGAGTCCTCACAAAGCCTGGTTTTACGAACAACAACATCGCCAATCAAGTTCTCAAAAAGCATGCGCTTGGACCCCGTCAGGCTAGACCGTCACAAAGTGTGTTGTTAAGCGGGCCCTGATGTAGCCACGATGATCCGTTGACAAAGTGTGCAGACCGTCCACGGAAGGCCGTGGCATTCACGGTCGGCCTTTCGGCCCATTTTAAAAATCGTCTTGGAAGCGCGGTTCACGCACTCTCTCCCGTGTGGAGCTTCGCGATGCCAGAGGTTCGGTCACGCTCACCTCTGACACGGTGAAGCAAATTGATTCTTGCCGCGGGCAAGAAACAATGTGCGAGCGCCGGGATGAGCCAAAAATTGGTTCCAAATTCCCCTCCTCACCTGCTCGTCAGTCAGTCGTCACAGAGCATGTGTTTAAGGTATGGAGTTATGGTTGGACCGTTGACGCAAGGCAAGGGACTTTACGGACCCACGCCGTCCTTGCGGACCCATCCTTGCGTCCACCGCCAAGGGCCTGATGTGCGCCTATTGGTCCCCTAACGTAACCCGACACAGAACCAAAACCGGTTCAGGACTGGGTCGAAGCTACCGTGTCATAAGGACCTGGCCCACAGTCCATGCCTGCCTCTCAGGACTTCATAGAAACACGATACACACTAAATCAAACAGGCCCCCACTCACCCTCGCTCTGGGTCCAGGGCTATCGCCCTCGGCTGGTCCAGCTCTTGCCAAAACAAAACTTTCCGTAAAGATCCATCGAGCTCGGCCACCTCGATGCGGTTGGTCTCCGAGTCCGTCCAGTAAAGCTTCCCCCCCAGCCAGTCGCACGCCAGGCCGTCGGGCGACGCCAGCCCGGACACCACCACCGTCTGGGCGCTGCCGTCCCCCGACTGGTTGAAGGCGGTGCACTTGATGGCCTCCTCGCTCACGTCGCTCCAGTAGATGAGGCCCTGGGCGTAGACGTAGTCCACGGCCGCCGCGTCCTCCAGCCCGCCCACCACCACCGTGGCGTTGGCCTTGCCGTGGGCCGCGTCCACCAGCCGGAGGTCCCGTCGATTGGCGTACAGTAAGAGGGGCACGCCTGGGGGAAGAGAGGTGGGGGGGGGGGGAGGAGAGGGGAGCACACATTGGATCAATAAAGCCAACCGCAGACCCAAGGGCACAGAGGAATTACATTCTGGCTGTTGCAACTTCATATAGTCCTTGGTTAGCTCAGTTTCTGGGAACCAGAATCCTCAGACTTTATGAAGTTGCACGCGCACACACACACACACACACACACCCGCATACACACACACACACACAAAATGTGCAGGAACTGAGAGTCGGTAGTTGTGGGGGGACGGGGGGGGGGACGCACGCTACCTCTACAGCTCCTTGGCTCGGTTCCTAACCTCAATTTGACACATCTAGCAACACATACCACGGGATCACTATCGGGGTCAGCCCCCATGGAGCCCCGTCCCCTCTGCACATACATGTCGGCTCTCCGCGGGGGCATTTCCTTCTCCAAACATTTGGAGAAATCACAGAATCCCAGACCCCGCTCAATTATGCTGCGGGAGGAAGTACGGCGGGACCCTGACAAAACGGGACCCTAATATGGGACCTCCTGTGTGGACATGTGTAAAATAAAGTGACAATATATGCAACTTTTTACTTTCGGGGCCGGGTGAACGAGTGGTGAACTGTGTGTGAGGCTACAGGCTAACAGCCGTTAACAGTCTCGGATACAGGAGGAGATGGAACAACTTGTTTGGGAGTTTGCCTCAAAAAGGGCACCGTGGACGAGGATAATAACGTATTCGTCTCGAATGCCAACCATGTCAACCGAGCATCGTGTATCGTGATTTGTTGAGTGAATACTTGTGCCTGCTCAGAGAAAGGTCGGTTACACTTTCAGAAGTGGTGTGTCGAGCAAAGGGATGGAAAATGTGTAGGATTGATGACTATTTATGTAGTGGTCAAATAAACCACAAAACAAATCAAAAAACAAAATGTGCATGTGCATGCCCACATTGTTTACTTAAACACCCTCAAAGGGCTATTTGATTCAAAAGCCTAAATAATCTTCATTTCCAAAATCAAGACAGTGTGCTGCAGCAGCAAGTAATATTACATTTGAGATTATACTATTATTCATTATTAGACTGCAATGCACACACACACACACACACGCACACACTTGATTGGGCGAGGGTCTTCTCCCCCCCCAGAAAATAAGTACCATTCTATCCGTCTATCTTGTTTAACCTTGATGAATTAGCTGCACAAACTAAACTTAGGAAAAGTGAAACTTGAGGTTGAGGAAAAAATAGATGCCTTGAATGTTCCATATAAAAACACACAACATCTAAACTTTGGAAGCAGAAACACATGCAGGGCAGTCCGAATCCGTCTTTAAAAGGAAGACTTTAGTTTTCATATAACAACGAACAAGCTCGCACAAACCACATAAAAAAAGTGTTAATACGCACCACTACACTTTCTGTTTGAAAGACATGTTTTTCTCATTTAGGGAAGAAAGCTTATTAAAACAAGGTGAGCCATGTGCTGGGGTGATAGTATGGAACAAAATCTCTCAGCGTCGGTTAATAGTGGAATTTATAAATGTTGCACTGTGTTTGAAAGTACATCAGTCAAGCCCATTACTAGATGGCAACAGATGCTGGACTCTTAATGGATGATGCTTGGAAGAAGTGGTCAAGCATTCATTGGCCCCTGTGCTTAAAGTCACCTTTGTAATTGGCATCACGTCTCGAGTCACCCAGATAACCACAACATGCAATTTACTACTACTACATAACTAATGCTGGTCTATACTGTATAGTGTAACACAGGTGGCTTAGGTGGTGCATGGCTTGGTTTGTGAATGGTAGATCAAAGCAGCGAGAAAAGGGGGGAGACAATTTCGAGCCCTTTGGTCTAGACACAGCTATCCAAATAAATACAGCCTGGGTAGGTAACGTTAGCGGCTTGGTTTGCCCGGCCATGCAAATACTGGGGATTAGGTCAACGAAGGCAATACAGTTGTTGAAAACATTACTTAGAAAACAAGCCAAAATAGTCCTTTTAATAGTCCTTATAGTCAGAGCTCGGGTCACCATTCACCCAAGTTACGCACAGTCCCCCTGCAACCTTTAATAGTTTGGAGTCCAACACTCCCTCCTCTGGATGAAAGGAAACTGATGCCACTGGACATCCACAATACGAAGGGCTGGACTCTCTCCGACGTGGTTTTATCCACCAAAACACGACATACGTGGACTGGGATAGAACACAGAGCCGGAGGAGCAGGGCTGTGCGCAGAGCCGACTCGGCTACGTTAGCTCGCTGCTAATAAAAACCTCCAAGCCTCCAGCGGGCCCGCTCCGGTTATAAGTCAACGCGAAGCCCTGAAACCCGTTTCAAAAGGACGATACACACCTATACACAGACGACATTCAACACTGTACACAAGACCATGAACCCGGCGCGGGATTAGGGGTAAAAAGGAAGACGGACTCACCTCGTATCAACAAACAAAAACTACACAACAACAGAGTGGTCCGCAGCACGGCACCCATCTTTCTCCTTCGTCTCGGCCCCGCCGCCGCCTCGCTTTCTCTCCTCAACGCAGGCTCATCGCTGCCTTCCCCCTTTTTCTTCCCCTTCTCGCACAGTCCTTATCCTCCCCCCAAACCCCAGCCTCAACCTCAGTACAAAAAAACCGCTTTGGATCCGATATAAGGTGCGTTAAATGAAGGTCTGGTCCATGTTGGCCTCGGGTCGGGGTGGGTTGGTGGCGCTGCCTCGGCTCCGGTTCTTCTTACACATTGTCCTGCAGGAGCGATACGTCTCCTTCCGCTGGGAGGAAAAAATGCCAACCCTCCCCCTATACTTTTTTTTTTTTCTCGCTCCAACCTCTATCGCCTGAACGTTCAGACGTGATCCATTGTTGTAGTGGATCTCGCTGCGCTCTCAAGGCAGGATACTTTTGGAGATGAATGCGTAAACTCTCCCCCTACCCACCGACCAGATTAGTATATTTGTAGGTGCAACTTAGTAGTAAACATGGAGATTATTATAGGATGGCTCTGTTTAGTTCTGCAGGATCTGTTTGTCCACTGCCAAGACACACATTCCTTGGCTCTATTTCTTGTATTGTGAGAATTTACTAACCACCAACCCTGGGTTATTCCCTGTGATTATTTAGTATTCCGGACAATGACTGGACCCAGAGTCATTCCTGAATTCAGAATAGAGGATGATTTTATTTTAAGTGATTCTTAGATAAAGTTCTGTACATTAGTTTTCACCTCATAGGCGAAATGATTTAGATAATTTGGTTAATCATGATAATATAATTGATGACTATATTTTGTATGTCTAGAAATGGGATTTTACCATTGCAATGTGTAGTATTATAAATGTATTTTTACACCATACAACATTGGAAAAATACATACTGTATTAATGTAGTTTTGTGGATAATAAGAAAGATAACAAACATGATGACAAAATTGTTTATTCAAAAGTCACATTATATTTCCTATCGAACAAAACACCAAATTCCAAAGCTAAAATGTAAAATCAGCACTTCACAAAACAAGACCAAACTGTTACCTTACACATAATCTTACGATTTCAGAAATGAATGCAAAATAAGTGCATAACAACTTAGAATGTGTGCAACTTAATGCCTTATAAATTAGGCTCAAACTGTCTATAAGTGGCCTTCTGCATGCCAATGGTATCGACATCAGAAGCAGCTTGCAGTGTACCGACCGCCCCCTCGCGGTCAGCTGAAATGTTTTTATGTTAAATGTTATTTACCGATATGCGTCTCCAATCACACCCCAACATGTGACACTCTGTACATTCACTTATACGCTGACATACATTAAAAAGTTACTTAGGAAAATAGTGTGGCCAGTGTACTCTTAGCTTTTTTTTTTCATTGTTTTTTTTGAACTATTTATAAAGAAGCAAGTCATATCAAAAACGCTGGATACAATTAGTGCATCGGATTTCAAGGAATTGCATCCATTATTAAAATTTCATACACATTTAGAACAAGTGATGTGCGGACAAAATACAAAATAATGCTATGAAATATGTGTTATTAAGATCATATAAGAAAGGACTATTAGATTAAGAAACAACCACAAGCTCGTGTGACTATGGTACAAAGCGAGTGAAATAAATTAAAAGAAACATGCATGTGTGCACCTTATGCAATCCGGGTGGAACCCCGGTGCAAAGGATTTAAAATTGAAAAGCGTCTTGTTGTAATTGGTTGTCTTGGTATGTGATCCCGTGTGCCTCTAGAAATTGGCTAGAATTCGGAGGCTTCCTGAGTGTTTTTTAGGGGGGGGGGGGGTACAAAATATTGCTGTTCATTATCTGCATTCCAAAGCCATAGACTGTGTTTCATTGTCGTTAAAGGAACACCAAGCTGCTGTGATGATCGGTTGCTTCCAACGTCCAACGGTTGTTGATTCTTGCATCTTAAAACAGCTGCTGACATCTAGTGGCGAATGTGTGCAGTTGAGCCTCGCTTTACCCGCGTCCTTACAGTGAATATGGAAGTAGCCAGGGAAGTGGGCTCCCGCGTTATGTCCCTACAAACCAATCACACGCATAGACTTAATTTGGCACTGGTTATAGCATAAGAAAATATCTCAATCATCGAAATCCTCCGCATCACTTGGCACTCCTTCAAACACGGTGACGAATGATCATTTCAATAAATGCAAAACCATGTGCTATCTTGAAATGAAACATATTCATTAATAATAGTAAGACTCAGCGAAGAAAACAAAAAAAAGAGCGTTGCTGTGTCTCCCGCCGCCCACAATGAGCCGTCTCAGCTTCAGTCTGTCAAACGCAACGTGACAGCCCGACCGTGTGTCCCTTCTCTCCGTGTGGCCGTGGTGCTGAACGCAAGGTGGTGCCGTGGGTGGTGGTGGTGGAGGTGGTGGTGGTGGTGGTGCTGCAGGCCAGGCCAGGCCGGGCCGGGCCGGAGGGGCTTGCATCTCTCTACACCTCGTAGTGCAGGTCGTTGAGCTCCAGGCGGGTGTAGTGGCGGCGGTCGAACGACTCCATGGCTTTGCGGCCTCCGATGGCCAGGGCCATGGTCAGCACGGCCAGCCCCAGCACCATCAGCACCACCAGCCCGCTTTTGAGCGCTCCGTGTGACGCCGCGCCCTTTTTCCTCGCGCCCTCGTCCCCGGGCACCACACCCCCGGGCCCTTCTGGTTTCTTCAGCGCCCGGTCCGACTGGACGTCGCCCTCGGCGACGATGAACACGCCGGTCGCCGTGGAGGTCGGGACGTCCTCCGGCTCCGTGTGTACGGGGGCCGCCGCGGTGGTGGTGGTGGTCGTCGTGGGAACGGCGGTGGTGGTGGTGGTGGTGGTGGTGGTGGACGTAGCCCTTGTGGTGGTGGTGGTGGTGGTGGCTGGTGTCGTTGTTCTGGCGATCTGGGGAGTTCTGGGTTTTTGGGCGGGTTCTGGGGCGGGGGTCGTGGTGGTGGTGGTGGTGGTGGTGGTGGTGGTGGTCGGGACCGGCTCGAGGGCCACCATGGTGGTGGTGCTGGTGGGGGTAGGGATGGGGTCAACGGCCACCGGATGCGGTCTGAGTTTCTTGGCGTTTTTGTTGAGCTTTTTGGTGGGTTTGTTTGGCTTTCTGGCGGCAGTGCTGGTGATGGTGGTGCTGCTGGTGGTGGTGGTGGTCGGAGGAGACGTAGCTCGCAGAGTGGTCGTCTCGGCCGTCGTCACGGGGGGCAGTTCTTCGATGGCGGTCAATTCCTCGACGGCGGGCATCGTGGCCATGATGAGCACGGGCGTTTCTGGCACCGTCGTGGGTGGCAACTCCCGGACGATAGGGACTGTGGCTGGTGGTGCTGCGGTGGTGGTGGTGGTGGTGGTGGGCTGGGTGGTGGTGGTGGTTGTCGTTGTGGTCGGGATCGTTGTGGTTGTTGTTGTTGTTGTGGTGGTAGGGGCTAGTGTCGTTGTGGTGGTGGTGGTGGGGGCTGTGGTAGTGGTGGTGGTTGTGGTAGGAGCGAGTGTGGTGGTGGTCGTTGCTGCTAAGGTGGTGCGTTGCGTTGTGGTGGTAGGTTCCGTGACGGTGGTGGTCGGCGGGGGTTGCGTGGTGGTGGTGGTGGTGGGTGGGGGTTGTGTTGTGGTGGTGGTGGTGGTGGCGGTGGTGGTCGTCACTGGTACCGTCGTAGTGGTGACATGGAGAACCCCTATGGAAAACGGACGAAGGACCACGACAGATAAGACATCCAAACAGATACTATTGACTTCATGTAATCAGTGATAGTACAGAATCGGTTCATAAGAAAAGAAGACTACTAAGCCATGGATAGATGGGAGAAAATGTGACATTTGGTTATTTTTTACTTACTACTATCTACTTATGTTTTTTTCTGTGCTTGTTTCATGCTACCATGCTTGTTTACCATTTGGCACAACCCATCCTCACCGTCCATGGAAGGAGGGATCCCTCTGCCGTGTTCCTTCTCAAGGTTTATTTTCTGGCTTTGGGGGACTACCTCCTCGCCCTTTAGAGGGCATGGGGGTGAGGGGGTATAATGTGGCCCTATGAAGACCTTTGAGAGTATAGCTGTGATCAAGGACTGTAGAAATATCGGTACATAATTGGTACACTGTACTTGAAAGAAGCGGGGTGGCATTAGCTCAGGAGGTAGAGCAGGTTGGCTGCTAACAGCAAGGTTGCTGGTTCGATCCCCGGCTCCTCCTGAGCTGAGTGTCGTGGTGTCCCATGAGCAAAACGCCTAACCCTAATTGCTCGTGGTTGACCCGCTCCGGTGCATGAATGTCAGTCAACACTTTAAAGAGCTTTGGATAAAAGCGCTGTATAAGTGAGGACCATTTATCAGAACAGCGCAGCTACTCTTTATTTTATCTTAAGTGTATAAAAACCACCAAATCACTTTAGCCATTTGTTTAGCTCTTCACTTTAATTGTTTACAACCATTTAACATTTTTTAAATGGTGTACATGTTTACATTGTTTACTCTATTTAGATGTTTTATATTAGAAATGATGTAGATAGATAGATAGATAGATAGATACAGAGAGAGAGAAAACAGCCATGAACAGTGACAGCTTTGAGACTATAACGGGGATCAAGCGCTATATAAATATTGGTTACACTTAGAGTAGAGTCAATTTCCATATTAGAAATGACGGTGATACAGAGAGAGAGAGAGAACAGCCATGAACTGCGCCGGTGTTAACCTTTAAATATATCGTAGGTGTTGACGCCGTCCACAGCCATCATGAGCGGGCAGTCCTGCTCCGTGTCACAGTGGAACAGGAGGCAGTTGTCGGAGGCGGCCGGTTTCCTGGCTTTGAACACCGCCATGTTGCACTTGGCTCCTGCGAGGAGGAGGACAGGGACAGGGAGAGCATGGGGAGGTCAGACGTTGGGACCGTACCAGGGAAAGGTCAGGGGGAGGTCAGGGAATGTCGAATGTCTTCCTTGCTAAATATGTTCTGAATAGCTCAATCGACATCAACGACGACACAATACTCGACAAACATTCGAATAACAGGATTGATATTAATTGATATTAATGAATAACAGTATTTTGATCATGTTAATTACTTAGTGCTCATTATTATGCATAGGGATGTTGTCATGGATACGCCTACGTTTCTCAAGTCGATTCTCCACGGGAATAAAATTGTTTACTCAAGATTCTAAATTTGTTCGAGTTTTACAAGCCCATGTTTACCGGCCCCCTGGCGCTACCACTACCATATGCGGGCAATCACGCACAGGGTCTTCTGTGGTCATCAAATTCCAATATGTGGCTACCAACAAGCTAGTCCCTATGTCAACGTGCCATACATGGGCGGTCCCGTCTATCGTTACCTGGCGCCACTTCCTCCGAGCAACAGGCCAGGATGCAGTCGCGCTCCGATTGGACGATGCGAGAGTCGATGACGGTGCCGGGCTGGCTGGACGCCAGGCGCACGTTGACCGTGGCCTTCCGGTGCTGCCGCGAGAAGCACGTCTCCGGCTCCAGGCCCCAGACCGTCACCAGGCTGGCGGAGAGCATCACCATCGCCATGGCGACCCCGGTTAGCGTGGGTATCCTCATCACGGTTGCCATGGTCACAGCGTGAACCGTTTATCCCGACCGGATCTGGTCCTGTGTGTCTCTCTCTCTCTCTCTCTCTTTTTTACGGCCGGTGATGTAAGCTCGGTGGAGACGGAGGCGATCCAGGAACGACTCGTAGGGTTTCTGGGAGAGAGAGAGTGAATTGTAAATGTTACTTGTTTTACCAAATGTTATCCTTTTGTTCTTATTGCACAGTGGGGTCGGGGATAAGTGCGATTTCGATTCCTCTGTATGTCTGGCACATATTTTGGAATTGGCAATAAAGCAGACTTTGTCTTTGGAGGACGGGTACATTATGTCCGACACAAAGTACAACACAACATCTGGATCTACCAAAACAGAATAATGAATAACATATAATCCTGTGAGAAAGTTGATTAATCAAAGATATATATATATATATATATATATATATATAATATACAGTTTGGTATATTTATATACCGATACAAGTAACAGTACGCTGATACAAGTATACCTATACCAGTAACAGCTACTGCTAGCAACTGCTATAGTCCATATTTAGTGTGCCTGACATCAAAACTACTTTACCACCAGGCAATGTTAAAAGACAACTCTTTGATCATTATGTTTATGCTTTTAAGGTTAGGGTAACCATCCTTGTAATTCTTGCGATTGGGTGTGCCACCAATTACACAAACCACGCATAACCTGCATAGATAATACATAGCATAAACACATTACACCGTTTATTGGGCCCGTACATGTCTCTATCGGCCTAGCATGTTGACAGTGATTTGTGCTGGAACTCATTAACCATTTTCTCCCTGTAGTTGGCAAACTCTGTCCTGTCAGCCTGTCTGAAGAAGAGAGACTTTAAAACGGCGAGGCTACCACCGTGCATAATGAGACGTCTAAGAAAAGGATGTTATGCAACGCTTCTGTCAGCGTGGTTCACAGGTGGAGATAATTGTGTCACTTTGATCAAAACTCGAAAAAAAAAAATTTCTAACTCAAAAGTATGTAAAAATGTACAAGTTATTTTTTGCCAATGGGAACAGCTCAGGGGTGAAATAGGAGACGAGTGTTGGAAGAAAGACAACTTCCACTAAGAAGAAGAAAGACAATCCAGAGCCTTGATCTAAAAAAAAGAAAAGGGGGCTATTTTCTGCTACTTCCAGAAAGACTCTGTCAAATGCTGTCATCACGTCTACAATCCATGACAAACTCAAATACCAACTGACAGCTCACCAACTCAGTCCAACACTCAATTCGACACTGCCTTTAAAAACACCTGCATACACGTTATCCTATCTAATTTAAATAGAACCACATAGAGAGTCCTACTGTACTTACCAGCAGCCAGTGCGAGTGAACGGGTCCCCATAAGATGCTCAGATCTGGCCAGTGGGTCCACAGTCCGTCCAACACACCCCTTCAGAGCAGCACTTCGACCCCTGTGTCTCCTGTGTGGGACATAGAGTACACGCTGTTATCTTTGCACTCAACTGCTGCCAGCCAGCGGTATCTGCCTTATCACATTGCCATCAGTGCCTGTAGTGTTGTTACAATGGAGGGCACGTCGTAAATCAACAGGATTAGTTATCTGCAGCTGTAGCCTATGAGGATAATGCTAATAATCCACAGAAAAACACAGGCTACCGACACGCGTAGGACGCCACATATAGGCTATTATTCGCGAATCGGTGATGTAGGCTTTCGATGCGAAAAGCGATGCTCAAAATAAGATGAAGGCTGGTAGACTCAGTGTAGCCGGAGGCCTCGGCGACACACGAATGGTGTTTGGCGAGACACTCAATCCTACCATGAGACACCCAGCGATGCAATTCTGTGTTTGGTGGTCTTTGCGTCGGCCTACATCATGTGCAACCTGTAAATTATCCAGCCCTCTCGTCTCCATGCAAGCCAGATACCCACGCTAGGTCGCCGGGTAAAACATTGGAGAAACAAACGATCCTCACTTGTGAGGCACTCACACAATGCAAAAGCATGCTGTATTGTATTATAGCACCCATGCACGTACTTAGCCCGTAATCTTGGAGGACGAATGGACCTCGGCGCAGCATCCGAAGTGCACACACTCACACCGGTCTTCGGCTCCACAAACTGGTTTCACAAGCTGCTCCACAGCGCTTATGTCATAGCGACCCTGCTCCGTTCCGAGAGGTACCCGTTACCCGTTGGAGGACTTGTACAGCATCTTGTCGATCGCCACATCCAAAGACTTCTCCAGAAGCAGCTTTGTACACAGGGCTACGTAGTGTGGGCACTGCGTGCCTTCAGATCTCAGTAAACATTCTCCCGTTTGACTTCATACACCATAGTAGGAAAAATAACCCCCGAGTCCCGTCCGTGTCGGATCCCTATAGTCTAAATAACGATTGCTTTGCTGTTTCTTAAGTCATCTATTTAGATCTCTTGGAGTTGGTGCGTGTGCAATGCGAGAGATGCTCTCCTCCGACTCTGACCCATTTTAGTCTTTGTCCTCTGAGCGACTGGTAGGGGGGAGGGATGCGCGCAGGTTTCGAGCCCAAACAACGCAGACTGGGATTTGTAATTGCCGATGACTCGAAGGTGAAAATGTACAGACAAAACCAGTTGAAAAACAGTGTCCCCCTCCCACCTCCAAACATACACTATATAAACAGTCATGCCTTTAATGGCGCATTTCACAAGCAGACATCAATAATTAAAGGACATGAACAATACATTTGATAAACTGAACCATAAATGACATGATTTTATATAATATGCTTCTAGGCTATATAAAAAAAAATTCAACTTCCCTAAGTTGACTCGATTTTCTATGTTTTCCTGCAACATATTATTTTATAATAGGGTAACAAGGAAAAAAAAATTCTATGCAAAAGCCTCCAATTGCAAATCCAAATGCAACAGTCATTTTGGTTTAAAAACATGCTCATGAAGATCCATGTCATCTATACAACTTTACTTGAGTATTCAGAATTTATTTCAAACTTGTTTTCCATGAGGCTTATTGCCAGTAGAACCCAGACATTGAAGTGTCCATCCATCCATCCATCCAAAATATGCTTGAATAAAATGCAGGAGCATTCAGGCAAGCAGCATTTTCCCAACATTTCCATGTCAGAATTCTCATTCCAGATCAAACAATGCCGAAATGGTACAGGTGGCAAACCGGCCCTACACTGTGACCGAATCGTGTCCCCCACCCCTCCGTGTTCAGTGTGTTCATTCACATCCACCGCCTCTTCATCGAAGGCCAAACGCCCGACGTTCAACTGCCGAGGAACCAACAGTAGTAGGGGCCACTCGGGAGTTCTCCTTCTGTCTTTACTCCATGTCCTGCATCACAACGTCCGCGGGGGCGGCGGCGGCGGGGCCCTTCCCCTTCCGGTTCCTCCTCTTCCTCGCCTTTTTGGTGGTGCCCTGGCTGGGGGCCGCGGCGGGGGTGGCGTCTGGGTCCTGAGACGTGGGGGGTGCGGACGGAGCCACTATCAAGGAAAAAGGGGAAGATGTACTGTGCTATGCATTTATCCACGCATCTACTGTATATTTAGTCCTTTTTTTGGCAGGTTGGTTGTGACCTTTCAAAACCAACGCATTCTATTTTGGAGCATAGTATTATTTGGGTCAGTCTATTATTTTTAATGTAATGTATTATTTTGCATAGTGCCGGGCATTTACATTTGGTTGTAGCATGTAGCCGCATAGTAGCAGTAAGCAGATTTTATGAAGGAATTCGATGTCTTACAATTATTACAAAATTATTTGTACTCTAGGGTGTACTTTTATGACCAATCGGTTCCTAGCCCATCACTTTGGGCAACCATATTTGATTAATTAATGTGTAATAACTAATGCAGGTCTGTCAGGCCCAGGTAACTGGGCCAGATTTCCCTTCAGCAGGTCAACAGATAGTAAGCAAGGGGTATGATTCCCAACGAGGGCAAATTAGTATCTTATTTTTCTAAATCTTCTAGCCTAGATCTCCAAAGTTCATCTTTCGGTACCATGCAGCAAGACGCCTAACCACCACCTTCTCCGTAATGACGCATCTAAAATAATTGCACTTTAAAACAAAAGCGTCTGCTAATGTGATCGAATAGCAAAAAAGCTGATTCAAGTCATCGAGACACTTCAGTTCAAAGGTAAACCTTTGTTGTTTTATTTTATTCCTAAGCGTCTGTGCCTGGTCTATAATTACCGTCCATTCCTGACTTCTCCCTCTCCATATGTCCCAGCTGTTTGAGGAGCTTGCGCTTCTTCTTCCCAGACAGAGTGATGTTGGCCCTCTTGCTGGTGCTGAAACCAAGACAAAGAAATAGAATCAAAAAAGGCGGTACAGCATGGGAAAAAAAAAAAACACTCGACATGAATCAAGATATCAGAGAAGATTAGTATAACATCGACTTGCACGACTAAAAAAAACAAGCACATATAAGGAATGTCGCCTGAAGTCGTATAATCCCATGCATCTGACTCAGAGACGCATGAATATCTGTTTCAGTAAGGTATACATGCTTTATTTGGCCAACACAAATACTTCATGAATGGGTATCAACGAGACAAGAGTCATCCGTTACTGGAAGGGGTCTCAGAATAGACAATAGATGCTGTAATACCATGCAATCCGTGGACAAATCTCCCCGCCTGAACCACAACGCTGAAAACATTGCTTGAAGTGGGTAGTTGTAGTCGCATGCACAGCCAAGAAAAACCAGTAGGCCTAGCCAAGTCATCAACTGTGTTTATTCAAACACAGTCAACGTAGACGCGGTGACAACTATACGTCCAATTAAGACACAAATCAGTTTCATCTTATACACCCATTGTTTAATTTGGTAAAACAATCAAAAAGTCGTTATTTTCATTTGCCCAGACCGTTGTGATCGTCACTCCCTAGTATCGTATACAAGTAGGTCCCGTTGCACTATGTGGACTGCGGCACAGCACTCACTTTCTCTTCCTCAGGTGATGGATGGTGGTGAGGCCAGCGTCGACGACGGCCCCGGTGATTTGGTGCCGCTGCCGCTTCTGCTTTCCCTGAACCCTGCGGCGCTTAAACAGGTTCCTCCCCAACTCCTGTGCAGCAGAAACGGTATAATTAAATAAACTAACTTTGGGTAGCAACCCGAAAAACCCTAACACATCATCCTCCTCCTCCTCAACACTGTTTACATTGTGTCATCATAAAGTAGCCTACCAAGACGGTTCACAGCATTTCTCAATGAGAGCAGAAGGTGTCTGATCTGGTGTTGATGGTGTGACGCCATTTTTGTAGTTCTAATGCATTTACAGTAGGAATACTTGACTAGTTGAGGAGCTCCTCAGGAACGAGACTGAGTGAATGATCCAAATCACAGCGCGAAAAACAACGTCGCATAAACACAAAAGATCAGTTGTGAGAACTTAAAGTAGAGTTGGTTACTGTCGCAAACACTTGCGCTACAAAGTAGCCAGATGGTGCTAGCTAATTCATGTGCAAAACACGGTTTCATTGTGATCACAGGACATTGCGGACTTAAATCAATACTGTGAAGTTATTATTGAAGCATTGCTCGCGTGTACTTTTCATCTCATGACGGATAATCGGGGTTTCTTACTGTTTTGGGCCTGTTGATCTTTCCCCCTGGAGTGCTACCCATGCTTGCGTTGCGCAGTTCACGTGGAGAATGAAAACTCTTCCGGATTGCATTCTTCTTCTCTGCGCCTATTGGCTGCAGAGGTCCGACATTCTTGTTCTCTGCAGCCTATTGGGTGCAGGGGTGTGGCTGGGTACCATCTTCTGCTGGGGCATCTTCGCGTCTGCTGCCTCCATCAAGCGGTTCTCATACATCTGTCGTCAGTAGCTTTGTAATATGGATTAGATGAATAAAACCGCAGTTAAAAATGGAATAATTGAAAAGGTTTAAGCTGTAAACGTAATGAAAGAGATAATGGAAACCTTCCATTTTTACGCAAACTTTGTAAACCCAAGTCTGTCCTTACCGTGAAGTATGAAAGCTTCACACATTTGGCCAGGTC
>JAOPUD010000125.1:1125929-1128429 GCA_027122715.1 Trisopterus minutus
GTCGGGAGGGAGGGAGGGAGGGTGGGATGATCAGCTGTCAGGACCTTGGCCGCTGGGAGGGCAGGAGCACAGGCACCACTCAAGCTCCCCCCAAAGTAAACCTGTCAGGAGAAACTCTTTTCTCGCTTCTTTTTTTTTTTGTTGCGCCGCGCAGACAATATTTATAGTGTGTTGCGCGATGCGCCCTCTTCCACATGTCCGCCTCCTCTACCCGGACGATGTCATGGGGAAGGGAAGGGGCGCCGGTGCCGTTCAGTCGTGCACTACGTGTGTGAAGTAATGGACTCGGATCTGTTGGAAAAACATCCAACAGAGTTTTTTTTCGCCGGGTTGCGTTCGGCTGTCATCTGGTGATTTGACAGAAAGGGGTATGTAATTTAGGAGAGGTCTTGTTCAGTCGTGCGCACACACAGGCGTGCACACACACACACACACACACACACACGCACACACACGCACACACACGCACACATACACGCACACATACACACACACACACACACACACAAGCGGCGCTCGATCGCTAACCACACTCTCAGCTCGGTGGGAAAGGTAGACGTGAGGCAGCGCTACACGGCCGCAGCAGGGGCTTTCAATACCGCAGGAGCGGCGGAACCCGGCGTGAAATACGACCAAGGCTGGCTTGATCGTCCATCGAGACTTTAAAGTGTCCAAAGTGTTGCTCCGGTATCCGCCAAAGCGCTATTTTCATGCACAAAAAACAGAGCCAATGAAATATTGATTATAAAAAACAAATAGAGTAAAATATAATGTCCACATGAAAGGTTTCTTTGTGGGGGGAACCTTGGATCTGCAGTGTTGTTTCGGGTCATGTTTTGGGGGGGATCCAGCTACCTCACCAGTTGTATTTGGAACATGACAGGCCCCCCTCGCTCTGACGTGGGTGGGAGGGCGAGTCGTTGGTGTGGGCGATCAAGTTATCGGCCCCTCGGGTGAGGCTGGTGTTATTGTTCCTTAAGAGGCAGAAACCAAATTGAATTCAGGAGTTTGACCTGAATAGGAGACCAGAGGTGTACCTACATGGTTCCTGCTTGTGCCCCCCCCCCCCTCACCATACTTTGTCCAGTCAGGTTTATTTGTACAGACCTTTTATCATGTGGCTCGGGAGGCAGAGCAGCTCGGCTGGTAACCGGAGTGTCGAGGTGTCCCTGAGCGAGACGCCTCACCCTAAGTGCTCCTGACGCTCTCTGGCTGTCGCCGTGCGTGGTTCTGACACCGCGGCCGGTGTGTGTGAACGTGTGCATGAACGGGTGAATGGTAGGCCTTATTGTATAGCTCTTTGAGCGGCCACTGGTTAGAAGGGCGCAGTATAAATGCAGTCCATTCACCGTCAGAGTTTGTCTCAAAGTGGGCTTTCCAGGGGACACGTCAGATCCTTAGAGGGGGGGATCCTTCCTTCCAGGGATGGCCCGCAGTGCCGTTTGCAGAATGAAGGTGAAAGCTGCAATAACTATCACAGTCATGGAACAGGTCATCTGAGCTCTGTCCGGACAGACCGTGCAATTAGGAGCAATGCAATTTCGGACCAAAGAAGCTAAAAAACAAACACACTCAGACCCAAATCTGATCGTCTGAGTTAATAGCCGTTCCCAAGCTGAGATCCACACCGGTCACCTCTTCGGCGTGTGAAAATGATCCCTTTTTCTGAGGTTGTAGGTGTTTTTATCTGGGTCAACATCGACAAATCCCTGGTATGCGCTTAAAAAAACCAAACCCCTTCGGTGCTCACCACGCCAGTAAAGAGTGCCACGGCACAGCGGGGCTGGCAATCGCACCGCACTTTCTTCTAAGTGGACCAAATTCTTCAGAGACGTCCTGTAGATTAGGTGTTCCGGGCCATAAGAGAAAAGCCTACTAAGCCAGACCTAGCCAAGGCGGTCTGCTCCATTTGAATCCTCAGTTTGTGGTGCTTTGTCTGGCGCGAGCCGCGTTATCCATCAAGCTAGCTCTTCCATTTTAGGGTTGTATTTATTTAGCTTAGCGTAATTCACTTACTCTGTGCGGAGAGTCTGAGCTCCGGGAAGTGGAATGGATGCAATGGGTTGACTAATAATGTTCGACTGATGATAATCACATAACAATGCAAATATGCGACGGCAGTAGCAGAATTTTGTTGCCATAAACAAGGACGCAAGTCTTTTCCCTCTAATTCGGGAGCCTGCATTCAGAGAGGACTTGCTCAGCCCTAAGCCTGACAATGACTGATCGATGTGATTAATCCACTTTGGTTATTTAGGGGGCTTTGTTCCTATATAAATATAAACATTTAAATTATGTCTCAATACAGTCTAACTGTCTAACAAGTCTAACGAGGCGCCTTGATTGAAACATCGATTGAAGCCGATAAAAATGAGTGCATAGTTGTGGTAGTGGCTGAAATTTGCATGTGCAGTATTTAGATATTCATTTATTTTTTTCCGAGCAGGTTTATTTTGCCTGCTTTCAGCACCTGAAACCCAAAGAGTAAAAAAAAGTCTAA
>JAOPUD010000125.1:1130929-1135966 GCA_027122715.1 Trisopterus minutus
CCGCCAAGAAACCAATCCACGAGTCCGTGTTTTTTAGAAATGTGTGTGTATATGAAGTCTATCGCCAAGGGGACCAATGGCTGAAGCCAGGACTAGCATGAGCTGGATGTTCATTTACATTCTGTCATTTTTGCAGATGTTTGTGTCAGAAGGGACGTCCAAGAAAGGCATAACTTATCAATGCATTGATGGATCCAACTTTGATGATCATTGAACAAATCAATCCCAAAATATGATAGTATATTTCGGGAATTTAGCAGACGCTTTTATGCACGTACATTTGTCAGAAGAATGAGAAACAATAAATCGCTATCACTTTAGTGCTATGATAATAATATTGAGAATGGCTGCATTATTTTACTGATCTATATTCCGGGCCAAAACCCAAAACACATACAGTACCTTAGATTCCCATGTCTTATACAGGCCACAAGGCGCCTGAGTGACGATGCGAAAACAAAAAAAAAAAAGGAGAAGACAGGAAAAGAAACGATATCGCATTCTGGAAAAAAACTCACTGCAGGCCTTTCAAAGTCATTGTCATCGCCTGTCCACAGAGCAGAGAGATCCTAACCTCTCTACTCATCACCATTCATACGTTGTTCCGTGCGCCATATTTCTGAGCCAGTCTTTATTGGTCCCAAAGAAAGCTGACACAATTACACATTGAGTCTGGTCCTTGTTATAGTCTGGCTCTCTGACCTGTTTCAGTCCTCCCTTGGACTGTATCCTCCTCTGAACTCGGACCCATTTCCACGTTGGAGGTCTAGTTTTCGATTTAAATTTTATGCGAATATATTCCCTCCTTGTATCACCACTCCAAATGTTTATTCAATAGCTAAAGCTCCCGATATCTCAGGTTCAATTCCAGGATACTCCGCTGCCGTCGTTGGATTCTTCGTTCACATGATTTGTTCGACATCTTCCACATGCGCCAAACACGCACTTGGAGACCGGTGTAATGTCTTCAGACGAGTAATACCGTCGTGCTCCCAGAGCGCATTTGTATCGGCCCTGAGAGAGGTTTGATCGATGGCAACCATGTGTTACGGACCTCTGCTGTCATGAGAGCCAAACACTGGCCAGCACTTCCTGACCGTGGGCCAATAGCAGCGATGAGAACTTCACAGGCAGTTAATAAGCAATAAATATCAGACTAAATAAAAACACATTTGAATTCAAAGCTTCTCTCGACGCGTGTGTGCGTCTAAAAATATAAATAAAATATTGTTATTGTTCTCGTGGCTCTCAGAGTTTGGTTGCGTGTGTAAGTGTGCGTGTGCACGCGTTTTGTTGAGTAACTCATATCGTCTTTATTAACTGCGTTCCCCGCCATAAGTTCCCCTGGACATCAGTGAAACCCCGTCATAGTTCACACTAGTTCACCATGCTGTTCCTCACGTGACGGCCGCCATCTTGTCTCGTATCTCGACATGCAGTAGAGTGTCGCCCCTTGTACAGAAACAAGGCCAACGTACAAGGCTAGTATTTACACAAGGATGTGTTTTTAATGCCCCATCCGACATCCTCTCCGCCCGCCACCCAGCCTCCACGTTCTTCGTCTGGGGGGCTGTGGAACAGTTGCCATATTTCAGCCAGAGTTTGGCTCCCCGGCGGCCAGTCCTCCCGGCTCTCCTGCTCCGGGTTCCTCTGGACCAGAGACCAGAGCGCGGCGGCCCTGACTGCGTCCTACGACTCCTCCACCCCAACATCCATCTGATCCGGCGGTTTCTCCTCCCTGTTCCTCTCTATCGCGCGTCGAGCCCTAACCAAACACGACCTCCAAACGGGGCCAAAACGGGTCGGCGCTTCAAAAAACACGCAAAACTCCTACTTTCAATCCCCTTTCCTCCTCCGTCTTCCTTCTTTTTTTTTTGTGTTTGACTCTTGTTTTACTCGGCTACCGCTCTGAATTATGGGATTGTTTTTGAAGCGAGTGTGTGGCACGGGGGAGAGAGACGGGCATGGTGCTCGCTCGCTTCGAAACTCTCTTGACTCGGTCCTCAAATCAATCAAGTTATTTTTCTTGAACGGTTCTCCTCTGCGTGACCTTCTGTGTTCCGCCACCAGCCCGGTCTTTCCTCGTCTCGACTACGTCCCCTGATTTCCACCCTGGCGCCGGGGATGAGGAGTGTTAAAAAAAATAAAAAGAGGCAAAAAATACCTCCTCTCCTCTCCTCTCCCTGACACTGCCAAAGCCACTCTCTAGAAGCCTCTGAAGCACTGCATTGTAACAGATACAGATGGACCATGAGTTTAGAGTCGCCTCTCCTTCGTTGTGTGTGTGTGTGTGTGTGTGTGTGTGTGTGCTTGTGTGCGTGCTTGTGCACGTGTGTGTGTATGTGTGTGAGTGTGAGGACCCTCACAGAGAATAATGTGCTCTCTGTATGTCCAATTTGCCACTTCATTCTGGGGTTTCTAGGAAGGCTGACAGCAGTTTTCATCAAAATGAGATTTCAGATGACAGTTGGCTGGCCTCGGCAATCCAACCCCCCCCCCCCACCCTCTGCCCCCCCACCCCCTAAACCCCCCTCGGCCAAACAGGCAATAAACGACAGTCCTGAGAACTGATGAACATGGAACGACTTCAAACAAGACTTTCCATTACCCTTCTCTTCTTTTAAAAGGGTTTTAATATTTTTTTGTGAATTATTGTTGACTTGAGCAGAGATATGCTAATGTCTGAGTCATTTTCATAATACCCTGACTGGTAAAAAACATATCCAATACCATGTTTTAATACAGTTGGTTCACTTCAAAAGCAAGTTTTAGATTATGTAACTATACAGTCTCTTCTCTTGATGACGTTTATTTATTTGTTGAGAATAAAGTAAAGTTGACATTCGATAGGGTGTGATATGATGAAGGGGCCTTTTTCACGAACCACATGATATGACGTCAACCACAACATATACATTATGTAGAAGACTTTGCCATCTTGATCACTTGTGAGAGGCTGTATTGAGGCTGTATTGGCCTTGTTATAAAAGCCGGACCCACACCCCTGATCCTCCATATCACCTTCATCATCATCCAAATACCGACAGCCCAGAGATTCCTGGCTGGCCGAGAGGCTTGTGAACACAAGGGGAAGTTGCTTGGCTGGTCATGAGTCAGATCTCAGCCTACTTCAAGGAGTTTGGCCTATTGCACTGGTGTGTGTCCGCAATCTAGTCCTCGATACAGGCTTATCTTGAATCAAGTGAACCGTCAAAGTCGAATTTGAAATGAGTGTGAGAATTTGTTTCCAAGGTGATTAACCGACATGAGGTGGCTGCTGGAAGCTGTGTGTAGATTCTTTGTCTTTCGATCAAAGGAAAGATAAGATCTATGAAAAAAAACGAATTAGACAATTTCTTGCTGATGCTCCCAATCTCTTAATTAATACTTTTCGTCAACGTTCCTAAAGCCCTGATTAGAAATTCCTGTATGTGCTTGTACTTAGCAGTGTTCCTATTTACTTATTTAGCAGACTTAAGGAGAAGTTAAGACTGACACATCTTGCTCAAGAACCCCTCACGCACGGGCTGCCGACTTCGCCAATCTAACCCGTACATTTCGGCTGGTAGTCTCACCACCTCGGCCCGTACACCACAGGGTTTCTGTACCAATTAAAAAACAAGCTTTATTGACTTGCCGACCGCTGGACCCCAGCGATCCCGACAACTAACAGCCCCAGGGCCCCGTGGACCCTGTGGCTTGAGGCTTGGTCCGTCGGTGAGGAGGCCGCATCTCAGTAAACATGGCCTGGGCCGCACTGTGGTCATGTCTCCCCATGACTGGTTGTAGATCAACTCATGCTCGTTCCCATGCATGAGCCTTCCTCTCTGGAAACTCTGTTTCAGACCCTAACCCCCGGTCTTTACAGGATACAGAATTGCCCATTTGTAAAGTTGCAAGAATGCAATACTTTTAAGCAATTCATACACTTTTAGTCGAACTATCATAGCAACGCAAATGTCTTCAATCCCATCCCGGTCTGTTATTTTTCTTATTTTTCTTGAAACACAGAATCACACAACGGCACCCAGTGAGGTGACAATGACGTCCTCCCCACCGTCTCTGAGCAACCACTCTGAGTCACCAGAGGACAGTAGTTGACAGCAGTTGCCATGGCAGTGAGAGTTCGTAAACAGTATTACATTCTCTGCTATAATTTCCCCATGCTCATCATGCAGTTAAAAATTAGTCTATTAAAAATGATTGCCTGCGGTGTCGGTATAAAGTTGCACTGCACATCCGGCCTTACACGTGTCCCGTCGCATTTGTTTGCACGTGCGCATGTTGCATCGCACACATACAAATGTATCCTTACCCTTCCTGCTTGAAAGTGTGTACCTTCTTTTAGTAAGAATTTTACACAAGTCTGACATAAAAGTACAACAATTTATTGAAGCTAAGGTCACAGTCATTAACACCATTACTTTGTGTCAGCATGTCATCCGGAGAGAGATAGATGGACTGTGTGACAACTATATCAATACACGCCAATGCTACTCAATAACCTCCACGCACACAACCATGGCCTTTGTGGTGACCAAGAAACACACAGAGAAACTATTTCAGACATTTTTAAACGTATCCAAAGGCCTCATTATCGGTATGCCGGGTTAACACCACTGTGACCGAGCTCCTTTTGTTATTCCCGACACAAATCCTATCCTCTGCTTTAATACTGGACATCGTAATAGATCACAAATGATGGAAAATGGTTACAGTGGGACCTCTCTCGTAAAGTTGTGGCTCCACAATAATCTTTTGATTTACCGTCTCTTTCTATGTGTAACCCCCCCCCCCCAAAATCCCCCTTCCCTTCGTTATTTAATTTTAAGTCTTGTTTATGGGATTTTCGCACTGGGTTAATGACAGATGAGCGATTTTAAATGTTCTGTGACTCATTGAAAAAAATGCAATTCGTAATTAGGTTTGACAAGAGGGTTTGTGCCCTCTTGCTCGCTGTCCTGTGTGACACACACACACACACACACACACACACACACACACACACACACACACACACACACACACACACACACA
>JAOPUD010000125.1:1295663-1306065 GCA_027122715.1 Trisopterus minutus
CCCGGGTTATTTTTAGAAAGTGAGGAAATGTCCTGGTTTTTAAAATTACCTCTTTGGACCATTACATTTACATGCACCAGGGCACTGACAGTGCTTAATTTGAGGGGGAACAAGGCGGAGCGCGCGCTCCCAAGGGAGAAGAATGTTTAAATCTTCTTTATGGTGGCGTGGCTCTTTGATGACCTGGGGCCCTGTTGATTATGTGTGGGGCTGGTTAGATAGAGGCTAGTTAGTTTAGTTAGAATGAAAAAGGGGCATCATATCCCTTCATTGTGCAGGCCCTGCAAGTCAGGTTATAGACTCTGAATCTGAACGGATTAAGGTGTTGCCCATCTCCAGCTGTGCCATCCCCAAGATGCACCAGAATACGGGAAATCACATCTACCCAATTCAAAAATTTTCGAATTACAAATCGTCGCACAAATCGACATTCGCCCTCTGGTGCGCATGTGCGGCACAGAGCGGCACCTGAACGCGCGCGTACTTTACGCGCGGTGGCAGTCGGGACAGGATTGTGTCTCAACAGGAGCGGGATCCGTTGACCGACCCCAACGAACATTTGAATTTATGGCTAAATCCAAAGGATTGATACCTTGCCTAGAAGGTTACATTCTGCCGGACAAGGACCGGGACCGGGATGAAGCGGCGAGCGGCGAGGACTCTGAGGGGGACGGCGAGGAGGACACGACCACGGAGTTCCTGGACATGGAGGAGATGTCCAACTCTTCCTCAGACACAGCGTGGGTCAGCCAGTCGTCGATGCGGCGCAGGCGTAAAGGTGATGCGCAAAGTTGCTGTTAAAAAATCGTTTGCAAATAATTCCCAATGTTGTGGCGCAACATGCATGGAGAAGCTGTTGTGAGTCACTCTCTGCCAGTTAGTTTCACTTTCGGCACTTCCGAAAATGTTCGTTATGAATGTGAAAAAGGTATCCTGGCTGAGCCAATAACAACAGGTTTTATCCAGCAAAGGTTATTAAGTAAGGAGGCATTTATTTACTGCATACTGCTGTTAGTTGGGCCATTTGTCTTGTGTGTTTTTCATCATTGGTTGGTAGCCGGCGAGGTCATTACAGTAGCCTATTAATTTGATAATTGCTTGCTGCAAATCAGTAGCCTGCTGTTGCAATGTGAGTTTACCGTAGGCCTACACTTTATTCATCCTTTACCTTAATAACTAAGGCCAGGCCTCATTTGAAAGTCTGCTCTAAATGGGGCTTCGTCGTGTGTTTAAACGTTTGTGCTCACCTTTCTTTGAAAATAAGTTTGTCATAACCTGACTCCCTTCATTTTGTCTTCTCTCCCTGCCCTTCTTCTCCTTTTCCCTTCTGAGAGCCAGACTTAAATTTCTTAAACTGTAGCTGGGACATGTTGCCTCATCTCCATCCAGAAAAAAAAGTCTCACCTTAAGCAACCTGCCATTCGCGGTGAAATCAGCTGTGTGGACTGAACCATTTCGTGCTTTTTGCAGGGAGTGTTCACAGAGTAGTAACAGCAGTCTTCACTTTTTTGGAATACAATAATATACCAATTTATTAAACTAATACGCTGAGCTTGCATTTAGATCGTTATTCATCGTGAAATGTAGTGATGTTATTGAACTATTTGAACAACAACCAAAAAATACTTAAAAAAAAATCGAATTCTGACTTTGATATTAGAATTATGATTTTAAATTCACATGTGGCCCTAATCCTCCTCCGTAGCTAATAATCGTTCCTCTGTCTCCTGTATTTTCTTTCTCTCCTTCTGCAGTCCGATTCCAGAAGTTCAGCGGAGATGAGGTCTGGGTGACGGGCAGTTTTGCCCTGAGTGCCCCCTGGTGGCACATCACCTGCCACACACAAGGCGGCCAGCATAATCTGACAGTAAAGGGCTCTGCTTGGTACAAGGTACGCACGGACCTGGACAAAGACGGATGGCGCCCCATTGTATCCCTGTTTCTGGTGGCGTGCGGTGTGGCACCAGATTCTATCACACGCTTCTTCGAGTGGTTGCCCGACGAACACCTCGTTACCGTTGGCAACGTATTGGAGGTCCTCACTGAATTCTGGGATAACTGTGACTCAGACCTGGCGGAGAGCATCATTGAAAGTGTTTCAGCCTCAGGTAGGCTTCTGGGCAATTGTTGGGCAAATATTTTTTCTGAGAGAGAGGGAGAGGGAGAGAGAGAGAGAGAGGAGAATGGGAGGGGGGACTGTGGTGGACCAGAATTTCAGAACAAAGTCATCATAAACTAACCAAACTGGGTAGAATAAAGAGTCATCCGAATTCATAACAATAATGGTCATATATTTGGGTACAGTAACATACAAACATTGATACACAGACTAACAATAGTGCATAAATCAAACAATGATGTGGGGCGACAGATGGGAGGGCTCCCTGCATCTCTCCAAAAATCTGTTACATTTCGGTAGACATAACACAGGACAGCAGATTTACTTTCTCTGGACTTGAATGTAGAGGGTGACCCGACAATGGCTGCTACTGATTGCTCAAAGTGCCACGCTATCGCCTAAGCATGCAATGAATTCTGAATAACTCTGTTCTGTTTCAGCGGAAGGCAGGCGAGTGTGGGCGTCCTCCTGGTACCCCGGGGTTATGCGACTCTTACCGGTACTTTTACCGCGGCAGTTTGAAGCTCTGCTCTCTCTGCCGAGTGAGGATAATGTGGACCACGCTGACCGTCTATTGGCCTGGCTAGAACACATCATTAAAAAGGATGTGTGGAAGTTAGGGTTTTATGAAGTGAGTGCCTCTCTATATATATAATAACACGGCCATACGCTTAAGCTCCGCAGCATCTATTGCAGTCTTTCCCTAAGACTAGGGAGATTTGAGATATATTTTTACACGTTAGCATTTAAAAAAACTTTCAACAAGAAGCATGTTTTTGATAGTACTGAATGTTTGTATTGTTCTGATAATTTTACTTATAACATTGAATCTAGTATGAAAGGCTAACGTACATTGTGTCTGTTTTACTGATGGGGAAATAAAAACAATGAGATAGCCAAAACAAGGTGATGTTTACTCCACCTAAGTATTTAATATGTGTATTATGTTTTCAATAACAAGTGCATAAAACAAAGTGTGATTTACCTCTTCTTATTATTACAGAATTTGCAGTTAAGACGTTCACGAATGTTCATTTATGCACAAATTTGTTGTTCTCTCGATTTTATAGATAAGGCCGATTGTGAATTAGGTCGCAATGATTTGTCATTTATAAAAAATGGGTC
The DNA here is from genome assembly GCA_027122715.1 of Trisopterus minutus. Taxonomy (NCBI): domain Eukaryota; kingdom Metazoa; phylum Chordata; class Actinopteri; order Gadiformes; family Gadidae; genus Trisopterus; species Trisopterus minutus. The sequence goes on from JAOPUD010000125.1 coordinate 1,298,908, forward strand.
CTCATAAACACTGAACTATTGTGTGCTGACCTTCTGAACTTTGACCTCCACCCCCTTCCCCTCCTCCCTTCCGAAGTTAATGCCTGAAGCACTGAAGTTGAGGCGCTGCGAGGCCAAACTCAAAGCGTTCGAAGAGTGCGGCTTGCTCAAGGAGATGCCGCGTGCTGAGCACAACGCCCTGTGTGTGTACGACCAGGTGAAGAGGTTCTGCGCCAACACCGGCAGCACCTACATGGAAATTGACAAAATCTGCGAGAATTTGAGAAAAACGGCTAACATACCCGACAAACAGGTGTGGGACGCTCTCCTGTTCCTCAAGGACCTGGGTGTGATGATGTCGCACAACCGGAAAGTCGTGCTTCAAAAGCTACACGAGTACGAATCGGGCATCGCAGACAGCCTGCGCCGCCTCGTGGACGCGAAGCAGTGGACCATTCCGATAAACGCCGAGGAGGTCCTGTACGCTTACGCCCAGAGGAGTCGGAGGGCGAAGATGGAGAAAGATCCAACGATGGATCCTTCGGCCCTTTCCCCCGTGAAGGTGGATCCGTTCCAGCTGCGGGCGGCGCAGATGATCTGCTCCAACCCGGTCACCGTCATCAGTGGCAAGGGCGGCTGTGGCAAGACCACGGTGGTGAGCCTGCTGCTGCGGGCGGCGGTGGAGAAGGGACGCTCCATCTGGAAGGAGTCTGCCACTGCCTTCGCCGACGCCGAGGACCCCGGCGACAAGGGGAAGGAGGAGGAGGAGGAGGAGGAGGAGGAGGAAGAGGAAGAGGAAGAGGAGATAGAGAGGCCGGACGATCAGCTTTTGAAAGAGCATATCCTTTTGACTGCCCCCACTGGCCGGGCAGCATCTCTGCTGACGAAGAAAACAGGCTTCGAAGCCTTCACCCTGCATCAGGTAGGCTGCTGTATGGCCACTCAAAGAACAACACCTGAACATGCTTTCTCAGCCAGGTGCTTGAGTTTGATTGTTCAAGATGCTTGAACACTTTGTAAAGATAGAAAGATAGATAGATAGATAGATACTTTTATTGATCCCCAAGGGGGAATTCAAGAAGGCAGATGGGAGACAAGATTTTAGTTTTTAAAAGATCCCTTTTTAAAAGAGCTGTGGACTTTAGACGTGTGTTCCGTAAATGACAATCCCTCAATGTTTATCTGCTTTGTGGATTTGTAAAAAAAACAAAAACTTGCTGCTCTCTCAAAACCTCATGTATCTCCTCAGGTGATATGGAGGTGCAGTATGGCAGAAAAACAGGAGTGTCCCTTCCTGTTGGTGCGCGTCCTGGTCCTGGACGAGGGCAGCCTGGTGCCCGTGGGTCTCCTCCACGCCGTCCTCTCCTGGCTCATCCGACACGCCAAGCTCCAGAAGTTCATCATCCTGGGTGAGCGTCTCAGGAACCAGTGGAATCATCGTCAGACTGTCATGTACATGTATACGTGTTTACATTTTAGTGATTGAGCACTTGTACTCACAAGTGAGCCGGAGTCCAACCAAAGAGGTAGTAGAGCAAGGAAAAATAGCAAAACACAAAACAGCAAAAGTACTGAAATAAAGTGATCTAAAAGTGATCTTAAATTACTAGTTTATAGATAGAAAAGTATATTATCACTGAATCACGTCATATTTTGTATTGTCAAAATATAGACTAGAAAGTTGTGCATCAACCATACATCACAGTATCATGATAGATAGATAGATAGATAGATAGATAGATAGATTAAGTCAATAGACTTAATCTTAGAATTAAATAAATCATTAAAAAGTAAGCAATAGTGCACATAATTGAAATTGCATGTCAAGAAATAGCCAGAGGCAGATATCAATAAATAAATATATTACACTCGTGCACATTGTCCAGTGTGTGTGGGGTTGGTTGGGAGAGGGAGAGAGAGACAGAGAAAGAGTCACGATAGATAGAACAGAACAGAATGCTATGCCGGGCCTTGAGTGGAACCTGTCTGTGTCTCTCTCCGAAGGCGATGTGAGACAGCTGCCCAGCATCCAGCCCGGGAACACCCTGAAGGACCTCTTCTCCAGTCTGACGGTGGTCAACCACACCGTGGAGATGTTGATCAACCACCGCTCCGAGTCCGAGCTTATCGTCGCAAACGCTCAACGGTTTGTGGCTTTTAACCGCCTTTTATCAAGAAGTGACTTCATGTTATCTTTCAACTCTCACTTCGTCCCGTGAAGAGTTAAGAGTTACTGCTTAGTTGTGGCTACACGTCGAAAGCTGCAGAAAAACAAAGTCACTGTTTTCTCGCCCTCTGTCTTCAGAATTGCTGACATGGCGGGCATAAGGTTTGACCACGTCGTGAACCTCCCCGGTCCGTTCAACATACCCCTCGACAAGAAGTTCATCCACATCCGTCTCCCTGACGACAAGTGTGATGACGGTGAGTCCAAAGTGTATTTATTTATAGGTACTTGTAATATATAAAATTCAAATCTGGCTGTGCCATTGCATCTAGTCAGTACAAGTAGATGTATAGTCAAAGTAGGTAAACATGGGAGATTAGGTGGAGGAATGCGGGGATTACAAAATGTTGTTTTATTTTCAGATCTACAACAGGCTGTCAAATGGCTGATAAGCTCAGCACCTGGGTTGGATGATCATTCAAAATCTCAATTCATTGCATTCAAAAGGTAAAATAGTAAAACATTTATCTATTGAGCTATTTATTGATACAGCTACTGAGAAAAGAAGGGGTATTCCAGAACACATTGGTCCAGTCTTCAGTATTATAAATAACAAATAATTGCTCCTCTTTTTAGGGCGGATGTTGACTTGATCAATGAACTCTGCTGTACCCACTATAATAAGCACCCAACCAAGTAAGTATTAACCATTCTGTAGAATACAAATGTGGCAGACTTTCATGAACTCCATTTCCCAAAGGTGTTTTCCCTAATTGTTTTCTCCCATGCATTTCCAATAGAGACCATAAAAACAAGCTTAGGTTTCAGCCTGGAGACAAGGTCTGTGTCACCAAGAATGGCTTTATTGATCGGGAGGATGCAGAGGCTAAGATGGTAACCCAGAGAAATCCTGATGAAAAACAGAAGAAAATCAGACTCTGCAATGGAGAGATATTCTTCATCACTGAGGTCAGTGACCAGTCGACATAGTGGACTCTTACCAGGCAGTGCAGTGTCATTTTCTGCTACAGCTTGAAAAAAACGCTGGATGGATGGTGGACGGAGGATGGTGCTGGTCTACTGGGTATCCTGCACAAGCCCGGGAATCAGGCATTGGCGTGTTTGAATCCTTGACGGACACTAACATGCTGATCCCTTCCTCTCTCCGTTTGCTGTCGTCCCCCCCCCCCCCCCCAGGACAACACAGAGCTGGGCGGGCCGAGCCCGAAGCGCGTGCTGACCCTCGACGACCAGTGGGGCTGTACCGTCAAGGCCCAGTACAGGGCTCTGCTGCGGAGCTGCAAGCTGCGCCACGCCTGGGCCAGAACCATCCATACCTTCCAGGTGCGTGTGTTCGGGTCCCCTTGTGTTCGGGTCCCCTTGTGTTCGGGTCCACTTGTGTTCGGGTCCCCTTGTGTTCGGGTCCCCTTGTGTTCGGGTCCACTTGTGTTCAGGTCCCCTTGTGTTCGGGTCCACTTGTGTTCGGGTCCCCTTGTGTTCAGGTCCACTTGTGTTCGGGTCCCCTTGTGTTCGGGTCCCCTCGTGTTCGGGTCTCCTTGTGTTCGGGTCCCCTTGTGTTCGGGTCCCCTTGTGTAACGGCCAGGTGCAGTGAGGATGTTCATAGAACCGAGAGTCAAGAACTAAATATAGCATGGTTAACCTTCGTAACCATCGTAGCTTGCTGGTGAAGCAGTGGAAACACCAGCTAGGTTTGCCAGTGTGCTTTGCTTTGGTTTGACCATCACCACCCTGACCTCAGGCCTGGTTTGGTCCATCATCTAGTAGTCTGTGTTTCTAATCATCTCCCTCCTCCCCCCAGGGTTCCGAGAGCGAGACGGTCGTGTACGTGGTGGGGACGAGCGGGTACCAGAACTGGATGCACGTGTACACGGCCGTCACCAGGGGCCAGAAGCGGGTCTACGTGGTCTCCACCGATGCAGAGCTGAAGGGGGCCCTCAGTCGAAAGGAGAACCCCCGGCTCACGCGCCTCGCGGGCCTGGTCAAGGAGCAGGTGGTGCAGCTGGTGCAGGCGTCCCCCAATCTCCAGCGCAACCACAACGGATCGCCAAAGTTCACTTCCCAGAAGTCTACCCCCCAGAGGTCTAGCCCCCAGGTCCCGCCGTGGCAGACTCCCGGTTCCAAGGCGATCGTTCCCAAGCGCTTGTTGGGGGCGGGAGGCCCGGTGGGGGCTCCGTATAGCTGGCCCATGAAGGAGAACGTCCAACAGGGAACTGCCCGCCTCGGAGCAGCAGCAGCAGCAGCAGCTGAGACGGAGGCAGGTTCACCTCCGAGGAAGAAAACAAAGAAAACAAAGGTGAGTGGTGTTCCCCTCAGGTGTGAGATGAGTGGTGTTCCCCTCAGGTGTGAGGTGAGTGGTGTTCCCCTCAGGTGTGAGATGTACTTGAGGATTAAGCGGAGTCTGCAAATGATGGTGGCAGTATTATCTGGCGTTACACGTCTAGATCTTTACAAGGCGAGCTCCCTAAGTTTATATTGCAACAGATGCATTTCTGGCAGGGGTGATGGCATTCTTCCATCGTAGATTATCTTCTCTATATTGGCTGTTCAGTGTTCAGGCTCCTTGATCTGGAAGTTAGTGCTTTGTGAAAAGACTTGATGACGCATACATTTGACATTCATCATTGGAGAGGCGCTACTGGTCCTCGATGAAAATGTTAATTGCAAGCTGTTGTTTATCACTTGTCTTCAGAATCTCGATGCGGCGACGGACTGCAACAGGCTCCAGTAACCCTTCCTTGGCATCCCAATGCAAGAACTAACCCTTAACGCCCAAAAAACACCAGTCACTCAATTCACAAACGACATGGATCCCACCGAGAAAAGTGGCAATCATTGAGGAACGTATTCATCGTTCAACCGTCAGATATGGTTTCGCCTCATTCTGTTTGCATCCCCCTCTCTGCAGAGCCCCGTCTCTAGCGCCCTCTGTTAAGTGATGACACCTGCACCCTGCCCTCACACCTGTCCCTGCCAGATCTCCGCCTCTGACCCCCACTTTTAAAGATAATGCGTTTATGCGTTTTTTTGTTAGGATTCGTGTGGACGCCAGATACGCAAATGATGACGTCATCGCTCCCCCCACCAGGTGTCAACGTTAGAGTTCCGTCTAATTTGTTTGGTTTTCTTTGTATTATTTTTGTTGCTTTAAATACAGCCCCCTTGGTCAATTTAACTTACTGTACATTAACATGTATTTTCTGCTCAATCCAAAAGGTTTAACAACTGCTTTCTCCTCCTCGACTGTATGTTTGTATACAGCGCGCAGGCTTGATGCACATGCTCCGCCTCGTCTACTTCTTTTTTTGGTGGAGAACCAGCGCCACACAGTGGCCTTGAATATGTACTACAGCGTTTCTACAGCTAGATGCGTTTTTGCAATGAGTCCGTTTTTACGGAGATATTCCTGAAACGCTGCCAAGGAAAACCGAGGCGAAAAGATGGTTTTCCCCTGTGTGGACGGGGCCTTAGTGGATCAGACAGTAAATATGTTTCGCCTTCGTCCTGTTTATTATCTACCTCCCTGCCAGACCTCTGTCTCTGGGGGACTACGTAATCTCAATTTCTACACAATCCTTAAGATTGTGCATCATTTTCTATTGCATTATTTTCTAACTGCAAATCACAGATTTGGATCATCATTTCAAATCTAACTTGTAAAAGTATGAGGCGTATGCCTCTTTTCCATATCTATGTAAGACACTATTTTTTAAATCTTTATTAATTACATTTTAAAACACGAATGTTAACTTGATCAAAAGTGTGTTATGCCAAGTTATTTTTCATGCTTCATCATGTGCTTCATGCATTTTAAAGTGCCTACCATAGGGATGGGAAATAAGGATATTTAGTACTGTATAGGCTACAAACGGGAAGTATGTGCAATTTGATGTATACTAATACATCCAATTAAGGAAATGGGATGCTACTACGCTTGCAATCTAATTTTATGTGTAGATGAGTAAAATTTTTAACTGGACTCAGACTGGTTTGTACTGGATAAGTAAAATAAACAAAGATTAACCACCAAAAAAAATTAACTTTGTCAAACGCTTCTTTATTTGTAATCAATAAGTTACAAACACACTCTGTCTCTCGGTCAGTCTCAACTTCAGGATTTCCATCTTTGTCGCTACCGCCAAGTCTTGTCTTATTCGCAGTTGGAGACCACCAAAAAGTCTGAAGTTGTATTTTTATTTTAAAGTCTGCGTTTATACAATCATTTTCAAATGATTTAAGTGTGTTTATTGATAAGTACACATACTTGATCCGTTCTATAACAACAACTCTTCTTGATTTATTAAGATTGACATTCATTGATAATTATAATTATTATCTGACCGTAAACTCAACTGTATAAAATAGCTTTCTGTACTGTCAGGTTGGGCAAGCCACCATTATGCACAATATTGTGCATTAAACTTATCATTCATGTGGACTTTGTAGTAAGTAGGCTACCATACATTTATTCAAATTATGTAGTCCATTCCGCTATGCATCCTTGTATTGAAAATCTGTTTGCCTCGGTTTTACAGTTACAATTTTTCTTTTTTATAAACGGCCTACTCTTAGTGGCGCTGCGTTGATTTATCACGTGAATTCTGAACTCAGAACTCGCCGACACAGTTCGTCCCCGGATCACAGGCCCGTGTGGTGTTCATGTTGATCGTGTTGGTGGTGCTGGGCCTTCTCCTGGATCAGATCCACAAACTCGTGTTTCTCCAGGCAGCCACGGCACTCCTCTCCCCAGGACGACAGTACCCTCTTCAGCTCGGCCACGCGGAGCGACAGCAGCCCCACGCTGCTCAGGTCCCACAGCTGCTGCTCTGCGCATGACCGAGAGAGAGCCGGTATTATTACAGTGGACTAGTGACGGGTCATGGGGAGAGGGGGAGACTGGGACAGAGGCCTGTCTTAACAAGGGCTGTGTGTGTGTGTGTGTGTGTGTGTGTGTGTGTGTGTGTGTGTGTGTGTGTGTGTGTGTGTGTGTGTGT
>JAOPUD010000125.1:1311524-1322211 GCA_027122715.1 Trisopterus minutus
TGTGTGTGTGTGTGTGTGTGTGTGTGTGTGTGTGTGTGTGTGTGTGTGTGTGTGTGTGTGTGTGTGTGTGTGAGACCATACCATTCTGATGCTACACCTTGGATGGCGATGGCATTTCAGTGTGTAGTGCCCTCCAACACACACCACGTGTGCGTGTGGTGCCCTTTAAAGCACCCAACATGTGTATGCGTGTGCAGAGCCCTTTAACGTACCTGGCGGGCAGTGCTAACACCTAGCCGCCGCCGCCGCCGCGGCGTGCCTTGACCACCAGGTGGTGCTGTGCGGCGGCTCGGCCCGGATCCCGCGCCTCCAGAAGCTGATCCAAGACATGTTCCCCGATGTGGAGCAGCTGTGCTCCACGCCCCCGGACGAGGTCATCGCCATGGGCGCCGCCCTGGAGGCGGGGCTTCTGGCGGGCAAGGACGGCCCCTGCCCCGACGACGAGTCGGTGGCCGTGGAGGTGTGCTCCGCGGACATCCTGGTCAAGGTAGGCCAGCCTGTGTGTGTGTTTGCGTGTGTGGGTGTGTACGTGTGTGTAGCGTACCTGTAGGCAGCGTACAGCAACAGGCTCTTATCCGCCTCCATTTAAAGGTCCCTCATTATGCCACCAGGTCTGAGTGTGATTAGCCGTTACAAGCCGTTTAGAAAATCTGCCTCTTCCTGTGTTTTTGGTGACATCACAAGTGGGCGTGTTCACCTCGGTGGACACGCCCGCTTGTGATGTCGGAAGAGGCCGATTTTCGTAACGGCTGGTCACACTCGCACCTGGTGGTGTAACGGGACCGTTTTAAGATGCTTTACAGTAAAGCTTCAATATTCCTGCGCACTCGGCACATAGTTTTACCGGCGTCGCTGCAAAGAAATGGGAATAATACGGCATAAGCCATACAATTGTAGACACTTCATCTGCTTTCTTATCCGTGCAAAGGTGAAGGCTTTAATAAACGCTTCTGTGCAAAATTATTTTAAGTCAAACTGGGAACGGAAAATGCGCATTTGTTCAAAAAGGACCAATTTTAAGTGTGATGCGGTCGCTATGTCGATCCGGTACATGAAGACTGCCCTACGAGTAAACACGCTACCAGAACGTACCACTTTATACCAGCGTAAGTGGGCGGCTAGTCTAAGCCAATCAACTCACGCCGACTCTGTTTTCGCGTCCTTCGATTGGCCCCCCCCCCTCCGACGTCGCGCGGCCACAGGAGCAGGACGAATCAGGCGCCGAGGTGTTCAACGTGCTGCTGCCGTCGGGCACGCCCCTCCCGGCCCGCCGCCTCCACACCCTCCAGGGGCCCGGCACGCTGTCCTCCCTCTGCGTGGAGCTGTACCAGCGGGTGGCCCTGCAGCCCCAGACCCTGGCCCGGGTAGGCACCAGGACCCCGGTCCTCTCATTTCCAGGGTACAGGGTACCGGGTACCGGGTGGGACGGCTTACATCGCCATGCTACGTGAAGAGCTGGCACTGAGGCGGTTGATGCGTTGTCAACTTTTAGACGGTTAATGAAGTAGCACTTGCTACTTACTACTTGTAGTTAGTATTATTACGCAGTTATTATTACACAGTAGTTTTTAGGCCAGGTTGTTGTTGTTGTTTTTCAGTTTAACCTCGGAAATTCATCAGGTAGTAGGGAGGATATTGAAACTGATTTAAAACTTTATCTGTGATTATGAGTGGCACTGCCCGTAGGGAACAAAGGGACGATGGCAGGGCTCTGAGACGCTTTTGCAGTTTAAAGTCCAGCCCAATGTTAGGAATGGACGTTTATAGAGAGGCGGTGACTAGCTAGTGCCCTGATTATCCCCTGCCCGCTAACTGGTGGTTACCGGCCCGCAGATCGTCCTCAGAGACCTGGAGCCCAAGGAAGAGAACCACGACATCGACACGGTGTTGACCATGAAAAGGTACTACTACTACTGCTAATACTACTACTACTACTACTACTGCTGCTGCGTCGGCTGCTGTTCATAGAGTAGAAACTCTTTGGAAAATCCACCTTCCTCTGCGTCCAAATGCAATCCATTCTCTGGATGTATTTGTGAATATACATGACAAGAAATAGCTTTCCTTTATGGAATGGCAATTTTTTTTTTTTTTTTTGTGATTCACTGTCAATGAATCACGTTTACCAATAATGTGTGTGTGTGTGTTCCAGGGACGGCTCCCTCCATGTGTCCTGTGTAGATCAGAGCAGTGGCAGGTCAGAGGTCGTCACCATAGCAGCAGCGTCCTGAGACCGCCCCCCCTCCCCCCCCGCCTCTCCTGCTAGCACACTGTGTACAAAGTCTTCTCTTTTTTTCACTCAATAAAACGTTTTCAGACCCAAACTGTACTTTCACATCTGGTTTATTGGTTTTTTGTTTGTGGTGCAAAGGAAATCAACAACCAACTCTCTAACTATTCAAAATTATCGTATGTTATCAGGCTACCTGTTTATAAACTATACACTATTGGCTCAAGTTGCTCTGTCAGGTCAAAGGACATTCTCACAGGTAAATCCATTTATGTGCAGCTGTCTGTTGCCTTTCTACCGCTATTGTGGCTAATATCGGAAATCAGATTTACTAATCTAGTGACAAATGTGTCTCCTAATCCTAATGTTTTGGGTTATTATGGGTTGCTAATTAACTGTTTTGTACGTTTGTTGTGTAGACAAAAAAACGTATGCCCAGCCTCGAAATTCACACAAACTTTAAAGCTGAGATGACAAAAAAAAACGTCTCATGAGTGTATCCGTGACCCCATTCGCCCTCCACTCGAGTACACTCCGCCTGCCCTTACCACTCCTCCAGATCTCCCCTATATTTTCCTCCTCTCCACCCAGAGCCCCACCTATCCTGAGACCTGCACGCCTTAATTACTCCCGCAGGAAGACTGACTGCGTGGAAAGTGGCAGCAGCCACCGCAGTCAGCAGTCTGTCACTGCACACCTGTCCTCCCCCCTCGCTCGGCTCGGCTGCACCTCCGTCTCTCACCCGGCGCCTCCTCTCTGCGTTCCTCAGTTGGCGTTTTGTTTTTGTTGGTTGAACCGCGGCGTATTTTGACCAACTGTGTTCTCGGTTCGTGGCTTCCGAGACTCCATCGCGACAACACAGAGGGGGGCAGATGTGAGATGGGCTGTGGAAATTCCTTGCCGACCAAACCCAGTCAAGGTAGGTGTGTGTCTGTGTGTCTGTGTGTGTCTGTGTCTGTGTGTGCGTGAGAGACTTGGCCCCGCGCTTTTAATAGCCTACAACATTTGTGTAGCCATTGCCTACTACTGCATAGTCTACTCTAGATATATATATCCTGGACGGCAATTACAATTAAAGCCTTCAGCGGCTTTGTACGTAATGTTTCCTCGCACTCAGCACTTCCCCGCCCTGGGAGAACGGCTCTGTTCGGGCCTCCGTCAGCGTGTGAACGCGCACGCACGCTCCCGCTGCACGCACGCACGCTCCCGGTGCTGACAATCAGTCCAACGCAACCAACCCAACATTTATTTTTGTTGTAAAGTAGCTACACACTGCTTATTATTATCGAACGGTATGTTGATTGCTTAAACATTTGATGATTCGCGATGACAAATGAAAAAAGATGTCCCCCCGTTGATGATAATTGAGTTGTGTGAAATGTGTGAATGATGTGTCGCTTGTCCCCCGCAGGACAAGTGGAAGAGAAGAGAGAAGTGTACGTAGCCCATTCATTCACTCTTCTGTCAAAATGCACTACTTTATTTAACCCTAACCCATTTATAAAAGCAGTGACTTACTGTGTGTGTGTGTGTGTGTGTGTGTGTGTTGTCAAAAGTGAGAACAGGCAAGAGGAGCCGGTGGAGGGGGAGGAAGATGAGAGGAAGATGTAGGCTACGTTATGACTTTGGATGAATCACTCATCCATCATCTGTAGTGGCGTGGTGAAAAAAAAACATGAAACCAAAACCAAGCGTGTGTGTTTTTTCAGCAACTACGGCGGAGTGTATGTGGGGATTCCCACGGACCCTAACGCGATAATGCCTGTTGAGATCGGCTCGGTCGCCCGAGGTAAGACGCCACACACGCACACGCACACGCACACACACACACACGTCAAAAGCAATAGGCGTGCGTGTCCAAGTATAGTGTTCAAATATTTATATTTGAGCTATACTTTTTGAAAATGTAACAAGGATATAAAAGGATATAAATATTCCTTATTTGAATATTGTAGATTGGTACAGCCGATAAGCTTAGGTGTGTGTGTTTGTACCTGAGGACATGGTAATTGATAATGCCCCTTTCCCAGGGGAACTGATCGTGAGATTGATGCTCACCGTCGTCCCTTGGGGGGGGGGGGGGGGGGGAGAACACATCGCTCTCTTAAAGGAGACCTCACACCTGTCTGTGAGAACCATGCGATCACTCGCCGGCTTCCCTTCGGTCAATCAGCGTTTCCATCGTCGAAACCGCACGACTCATCGTTTGATTGGTGATGTCTTAAGGGTTAACGTTTCTATGGCAATAAATTAACACGAAGGTGCGGCTCGTGACTGAGTCTGAGGGAGGAGGGGACAGTAATTGGGCACTTAGTGGGGCCTTATCTTTCCTTTGTTTAGCTGTCTGATATACAGCTGCAATACAGGTGTGTTATCAGTGTTATCAGTGTGTTCATTGATAATATTACAGTGCAACCAGTATTCATAAAACACTTACATTTCATTGTATACAACTATAATGCACTACTTTGTGTACAGTACAGAACATGTTTAATGCAAATCACTGATTCGGGGTATCTGGGTTGTAACATAAAATGGCCTTTTTTTAATCTGTATGTTATAGAGAAAAACTGAATTCTCCCATCGTGTGTGTGTGTTTCTCATTTCAACAGTGAATTGTGGTGAATTTGAACAGATTCTTATTGATCCTAACCATTTTTTTTTTTTTTTTTTTTCAGAATCAAAGTGACCTTCGTGATGGCCTCCTATTGGCAAACGTTGGCGCTGAAACCGGCACGAATACACCCCGAAAATAAGAGACGATCTTCCTCATTCAGACGTCCCACTCATATCCAGAACTGGAGGTCCAACTTTCTCCCGGTTGTGTTGGTTCATGCCCACTGCGTTGCTGATATATTTGTAACCAAAGACTTTTTTTTATTGCAAATGTCATGCCAGGCAATGTGTTGTAGCATCTGACCAAATACATAATCATACTTCAGGGAAACGCCCATATAGGGATTTTTGTTCCTACTTTTATTTCTGAGGAAGTATAATGCGTTGATTCTGGTTAATCGTGTTTGTTGTTAGGGATAGATGAGTCTCCCTTCTCTAAAATGTCAACTGAATCTAGTACTGAGGCGTATATATTAGTTTCATTCTAGAACAATCTGGCTGCAATGCAATGTAAACAAACCTGTGTCTAAATACCAAGAGAAGCTGACTGTTATTTACCATTAAAAACCATGTTTAAAAATGATGCAACTCTTTCATCTGTATGTCATGTACATTAAAACAAACACGTTGAAAACCAAGACGCTTTGTATGAGTTTCTGGTGATGGTGCTGAGCAGTGATAGAGCTCACACCCCGAGGAACAGGACATGGTGGTGAAAGGCACTGGGTTCGATTCCCCCCATACCATGTCCACAGCCCTATAGGCTGTATATCAGTAAACCATAGTGATATCCAGTTCCTACTTGAAATCAGTATAACTCTGAGTATAGTGTCTTCTTAACAAACGAATGGATGAGCAGTAATAAGGGAAGGAACAAACAAGTTGCACAAATCGTTTGTCTGTGTGTTTCTGTGTGTGTTCGCGTTCTGATAACAGACTATGGGTGGTATGTGTGTAGATTACTTCCTGCCCAGAGGTGTGACATTTACACACCGCTGTCACCCCGCTGTGAGCCTTAAAAGCCACGTAACCATGGAGATCCGTGTGTCTCCACCTCTCTGTCTCTCCGACTATAGTCAATGATGCCTTGAGTGACAAGAACACAACTCGTAATTGTAATGGGGGGGCACATAAAATGTGCCAATACCTTTGACTTAACAGTACTTTCGCTTACTGTAAATGTATTCGACGATGAAGATAAGCCCCCGAAAAGAGTGTAGGCCTATACAACTTCCAAATAAGCAAAGCAACTGCTTTTGAAGTTCTACAATATAGAAGCAAGAGATAAAAAGATGAAAAGCCCCAGATAATTTTGTGCTTCGATAGTGCTTCATGTTGTTCATGTTGGTAATAAAACACCCACATGGAATAAATTGCAAGACTTGTCAAGACTGCAGTCCTCTACTCGGCCAGCAGGTCGCGCCATCTCTCCACCAAACCCTCATCACTGCTGCGTCGTCGATATTGCGACAGCGCTCCCGATGGTCGACCTAATGGCCCAATTTGGCGGAAATGGAAATAGGTGTAGGCGACAGAAATTCCTATTAGCATTCAGACTTTAGTGACTGACTGGGAAGTTATGAAATACATCTATTGAAACTTTCCACCTGACCTAGATTGATGCTCTGGGTGTGTGTGTGTGTGTGTGTGTGTGTGTGTGTGTGTGTGTGTGTGTGTGTGTGTTGGGGGGAGGACAGACACGGTCGTTAGCATTGATAGATGACCTGGACAGATATAGCCACTGCCCAATTTAGTTTTCTCTGTGTCGAGATGGTGACGGTGGAGGGCAGCGACACTGCTTTGGGAATAGACGAGATCAGGGAGCATATTAATGGTTACAGGACAGAGTATAGAAATGGGATTTTTTTTTCCTTCACTGTAAGTTGTAGGTCTAATCATAGTAGACACTGTGTAGATGTATAGTATAGATGGAGTTAGAGGTACAGTCAACCAGTTTGTGTACAGACCATTTATCAGACCTAATAAGTTAATGTCTGTCCCGTCTTACAATTCATGGCGTTTATTGCAAGCCGATGTGGCAACTTCCATGATAATCACGCACACAGACTGACCTGCCATTGTGAATGTTTTGTCGTTGACTGGCAGAGTCAACGTCTTTGTTACTTTTCTGTGTGTGTGTGTGTGTGTGTGTGTGTGTGTGTGTGTGTGTGTGTGTGCGTGTGCGTGTGTGTGTCCCTAATCTCTCCTGTAATTACTTCCTGGACCATTAGCTCAATTATTTTTTTATGTACAGTAGCTGTCAGGCAGACAGAGTTCACGGCTCACAGTAGCTCCTCCTCCGACTGCTTGTCCTCTCAAGGTCGTTGGTCGCCTCACCTTTGACCTTTGATATCCAGGGTCACGATGACGTCATATTCGTTGACAGCCTTTTTTTTGTGTGAGTGTGTGTGTGTGAGAGAGAGAGAGAGAGAGAGAAAGAAAAATAGAGAGACAGTGAGAGAGAGAGAGAGAGATAGAGATAGAGAAAGAAAAATAGAGACAGTGAGAGAGAGAGAGAGAGAGAGAGAGATAGAGAGAGAGAGAGCGATAGAGATACAGATAAAAGAGAGAAAGAGAGAAAAGAAAGAGAGTGAGAGATTTCTGTAAGCTAGTTAAAAAGAGTTTAAAAGAGATTTAATCAAAAAGGGTTTCCAAACAATGGCCACAATTCCAGCTTTTCTGTCACAATCCAACACACATCTAAACACCAGTGCAGTTCAACTTGAACACCGAGCATCTTCACACTATAACTCTCTCACTGTCCTATAGTCGGTTATGCCTCGTTCTTCTATACCACAAAGACGTCGCGTCACGTTTAAGACGTTGACGGTATAGAGCTCCGGTTTCATAACAGCGGAATCCACATCCTGCCGTCATGCAGATTCCCCGGCCGTTGCAGCCTGCGGGGGGGTCGGGAACCGCTCCGATAGACCCGGAGACCTGCCATAACCTGCTGTCCCTCTTATAGGACTGCACGGGGGGAAAAAAATGCCTTTGTGTCAGCATCCTGTTGAGACACTGGTGACACACGCAGAGAGACGCGCTGATCACCGCTGTTCAGACACATGGGCCCCAGGGCAATGACTTTATTGTCAACTAATAATAAGAGTTTTGAAGACGTTAATCTTGTGTCTGGATGGATGAATGGAAAAAAACCAACTCTGTCGTGATTTGCATTCGCTTTCGAAAGATTTGCCAATGCTGGTGTTTTGAGACTGAAAATATACTTTGATTATGTATATACCCCTTAAAATATGGACCTTCTAATGACCAAATAAAATAAACCTACACTTTAATTAGGTATGTATACCCTTTAAATAATGACGTTTTAATGACCAAAGAAAATATACCCCCTGTATAATAATAACCCAACGACCTTATAAAATATACCTACATGTACACTTTAATTAGGTGTATACCCTTTTAAATGATGAACTTCCAATGACCAAAGACAACATTCTCCTTAAGCATTCTAGACCAATTCACCCTGTGGGCTCCTCTACTGCTGCTGCCTGTGAGAGAAAAGACTATTGGAAATCCATAGGTGCACACTCTTACCTCTGACGTCTCCCCTTATGTAATAACAAGGAAGAACGCATTCAGGTGGTGCTCCACATCCCCGCAGGACCTGACACCCCTCTGCCAATGACGCGAGTGTGCGTGCGTGTGCGTGCGTGTGCGTGTGTGTGCGTGTGTGTGCGTGTGTGTGTGTGTGTGTGCGGGGATTTGCGAGTAGCTGTGAATCTGTTATAAAATGTCCTCCTCTCCGAAGTTCTTCTGCTTCTCACACTCTGGAGAGAGAAAGTGCTGGAAGTTGAGCTGACGCCCAGGCAGCAAACAGAGGAAGGGAAGGACGTGTGTTGAGGTTCAAATGTGCTATTTAATATTTTAAACCAAGCAAACGTGGCCAAACGTAGGCCTATCAAGTAGTGGTTTTGAAAGAGGGTGTAGTTTGCCATCGAATTGTGTGGTTCTAATATAAGGTTCAACGCCGCTTATAGTCTTTCCTGTGTTTTTGGCTTTGGTCTGAAAAGTCTCTGGAAGGTCCTTCTATCTTTACGAGTTTTATAGGATGATTCATGATCGAGCCGCCACTCAGGCCAAACGGCCAGGTACAGCACCCCCTATAGGGGGACACTGGGTACTGCAACTGCTGTCTCTGAGTGGCTCACAATGTGATCAAGTGATGTCTTGATCTATTACCACACGGTGGTTGTTCTAAATTGCCAATTGTAGTTTGATATTGAGTTCTGCTTGCTATTTCACCTTCATTTAACCCCAGGCTTTTTTTTTTTTCGTATGTTGAGTACGTCAACGTAAATCCTCATGAATCTGATATTTTGTGTGTGTACAAAATTCGGCAGTTTGTCCGTTGCTCAATGAATGCAACTCGTTAGTTTTGACCCACTGCCATCCAGTACTGCGTACGTATACACACCTATACACATGCCTATCACACGCACACACTCACTCACTCACTCACTCACTCATTCACTCACCAAACTCTCACCAAACACACCCTCACAGGCACACACAGTACTGCGTTTGCAGAGCGTTCGTGAGCAGACTCCTAGTAGCTGAAAGGCCGCTGCTGGACTCCGTTAGCTCTGAGCTGAAGGAGTGCAGAGACCGACAGCAGAACTTTGAGAAGAGTTCTGGAGGAGAGTATCGACCTGACCCGATTCACCCCCGCACTGTCTCCCCCCAGTAAACAGCCGTGCTGAGGTGAGGCTTCAGGAGTTTCCTGGTTGGAAACCTTTTATTTTGGTTGGAAAAACATGAAGGAACCGCATCAAAGTTTGATGACATTGAACGCAGACCAGAGTTCTTCATAATTGATGTCTGCCCTCGCGAGTTTTGTACTTTTGTACGCATACCTTTTCACTCGATGTTCACTCCTGCACTCCTCGAAACACACACGTGCAGACACAAACACACACACTCACACACACACACACACACACACACACACACACACACACACACACACACACACACACAAACCATCATCTGGTGCTTTGAAATCTTGGCTGATGCTATTCATCTATGGAGCACTTGAGCAGCTTAGCTTGTCTAGGTCAATGTCCTCCTCCTCCTCTCCCTCCTCCTCCTCCTCCTCCCCCTCCTCTCTACTCCTTCTCCTCCTCCTCCTCCTTCATTTTGCTCATGACCTTGAGCTCGATAAAGCAACAACTTTAACAATTCTAACTTTAACAATTTTAACTTTAACAATTTTAACGTAGAAAGTTTGACCGGACAAAACCAACTTAAACCAACCCAATCACGGCTGTTATGTCCAAGAGGAAAAGTGCGTGCTGCTACATTGCTACGTGTGTGTGTGTGTTTTGTCATTCCACGGCTCCATTTCTGTCCTCTGTCTGTCTGTCATCCATCTGGGTCAAAGGTCGGCGCGACCATTAGCCCGGTCCAGTCCACCCGCCCGGCAACCGGTGACATCACCGCTTAGCATAGCATAGCGTAGCATGTCAAACAGGCACATCATCACAAATGTGTTACAGTGCTTCTCTCTCACACACTCCGACAGGGGACCCGGGCCTTAGAGTGCTCTGGAAGTATACGTTCGGGATGTGAAATGAGTTCTGATAAGAGGGACTAAATAAACATCCATGATTGGACGGACTTCTGGGGCCCGGCCAGCCATTTTGTTTTGAGTAGCCTAGCCCTTCAGACGGTGTTTGTAAAAAGGCATGATCTAATAAAAGTGCTCACATTGTTATCCTAATTGTCCCAGATGTGCCCCAGATGCCGTGTGTGTGTGTGTGTGTGTGTGTGTGTGTGTGTGTGTGTGTGTGTGTGTGTGTGTGTGTGTGTGTGTGTGTG
>JAOPUD010000125.1:1343072-1355667 GCA_027122715.1 Trisopterus minutus
GTGTGTGTGTGTGTGTGTGTGTGTGTGTGTGTGTGTGTGTGTGTGTGCGTGCGTGTGCGTGTGCGTGTGTGTGTGTGAACATTTAACAGATGGATTCCGTCCTGTACTTCGTGGGGTCGATACATCTGGGAGGAGGGGAGGGGGGAGCCTTATGTTTTATTGACATATAAGGCTTTCTACAGGTCATTCATTGTGTCTTCATTGTATCTCTTTAATTAATAATGATAATAACGCGTTTATTTTATATTGCGCCTTTCTCACACTGAAGGTCGCGTAATTGCTTGTCAAACCCGGGACCAGGGTGTAGCCTAAACCAGGATTTCCTTAACGTCTAAACACGAATAAGGACAACAAACAACGCTGTCAGTGCATGTCGACTACGACTGCTTACATTTATTTGATCATCCTGAAGTTAACCTTGATTTGCAACAAAATTAGCTCCAACTGTGTTAATGGAGAGGTTCGGAGTTGCGGTCAGAAACCGGTCTAATAAATTGATCAATCACTCCAAGAAACTCCGCCGAAACCGCTGTAAACGGTGCGTGATTAATTATGATGCGATGTAGTTATGATAATATGGTCAGAGAATGCTGTCTGTCTCTATAGTTCGGAAGAGCTGCGGGTCAACTTCTCACACATAATAATCAAAATGTCTGGTAATTCCTCCTTTGCAGTCTTGATCAAACTCAAAGAACTGATGGTATGGGGTTATATCTTAGGATATGTCATTGGATTATTTAGGATATATCCAGTTATCCATATAACCCAATATTCATTTTGAGATCATGCAATTGTGTGTATGTCTCATATAACACACTCAATGATTAGATTTAGTACACCACTTGGACCTGTCATAGCCATATAATAAACTCCAAACACTACTCGGCTGACCTTTGAGAAATATACAACCAGACAGCGCCCTCTGCTGGGAAAAGGGAGCAGCACAGGTTGAATCAACATACAAATCAGTCCAATGGAGTAATGACTTTGACATTTACAAAGGTTTATTCACCCAGGCGTGGATTGGATCCTGTTAGAAATCCTAGAAATGTTCAAAAATTAGAGCTTTTTGTCTAACTCTGCTTAACATTTAAGTAACATTTAAGCAAATCATAGGATTTAAAACGGTCATCCACGTGTGCTTTGTAGTTAGATATCGCCATCTAGTGGTGGTTTGTCTCACGAACACTTCAAACAGTCTATTTATTACTATTATTCTGTCCCATTGTGTTGTCTACGAAATATTATGCATCAACCGATAAATTGTATTTTTACGTAGACCTACAACACACAAAACTGGACATGTTGAACAAAAAAAATGTCCTCACCTAAATGATCCAGTGGCATTTCATTAGGAATTCAAGAGCACATCATGTTGTCTTATTGTAAAATCTGTGAGTAACATTTTTTTTGTAAGTAAAATGTATACACATTTTAAGAGATAATTTAGAGGGAATTCCTGCTTCGTTGTAATGTACCTTTAGGCCACAGTGACATAGGCCCACAGGATTCATTAAATTCTAGTCTCTAGAATCAGAGTTTTCTTTCTTTATTCTTTATTTTTAACTCTTCTGCACACATGCCCTTTTAAGGGCTTCCTTCGCTCCGACTCGACTGACGTCCTGGTGACCTCGTGCCCAGACGTCCAGAGAGCGCGCGAGCCACCCGCCGAACATGCGTTGTGACAGCCTTGAGTCATCGGTGGTTGGGAACAGTCGTACTTTACTTACTACTTTACTGACTACTGGAATAGTTAGGGGATATTTTTTTTGTTGATGTCGAATACATATGGGGTTTTTAATTAATATGCAATGTGTACTAGTGCGTTTCGTTTTGAGATCCCGCCCGTCATGACTTAGCTCCGTTTAGCATTAGCCGGCTAGCGGAGTTGACTTCATCCATTTGGAAAGTAAACTGAACAACGGTAAGTGGAGGAGACTGGATCCGTTTGCTTGACTGAGTTAACAAGGGATTTGAGTAATGAAGCGATTTTACTGTAATTAAATGCCATCGGGCTGCTGCATAACGGTTGCTAATGCCGGAAGGCACCGTGAACTGAATCGAACTGTGCATGTGTGAAGTTCATTCGAGCTGCATGCTACGACCATGCTACATCACTAGCAAGCACAGAAATGTTCTAGAATAGGACCTCTTGATTCTAAACATGGAAAACCGTTAGAAATCTTAGATTTACCATAGATAGTCCTTACTGTTTAAGGGCGTATCCAAACCAGGAAAATCTTTTAGGTCGTTTCTTTGGTCCGGACCAAAAAACGCTGGGAAAGCACCGGTGAAGTAGACAATCATGGATATCCAGCAGGATATACGTTGATCCACGTCGACCGGTCGAACTCCGACTCCCTCATCCTGATGCTGAATGTGTTAAATGCATCGGCATTTTTACGTCTTTTCAAGCATACCTTTTATGTGGGCGTCTGCCCAAATATCCAATAGCCTTCCATCCTCTTTGCTCCATGTTGAGCCACAACAAATTTTCAACCGACGTTCCGACAATGTGCTGCCAGTCTTGGAGTTGCCGCTAATCAAACAATAATTCCAATTAGTGTTAGCTCGTTTGCGAACAAGTCTTTTCGAACAAACTACTTTTTAACATGAACAAACCGACCTCATTCCCCATTTCAGTTTGTCTTGTTCGTATCGTTCGTTCTCTGAGACTCGACTCCCAGCTCCACCCACTAGTCCCTGAGTCGCGCTTAGTCGCAAGTCGACGTTCGTTCACTGACTGTGTTTAGTGGTGCAGACCCGAGGACTGAGAAGTCACGAGAGCCAGCCGGGCCACAACATCCCCATTCCGAACATGAAGCGCTCCTCAGCTAAAAGGAACTTAGTTCATATTGTGTCGATTGATGACCGTTTGCACCATTGCGATCGTGATTCGTTTGAGAAGGGACGAGGGAGGAGCTGAGTCTGACCGACTCAGTGACTGAGAACCATGATTACAGTGCTACCGGGAACGCGACTGAACGAATGAACGGACAAACGATTCGAACGACTCTTCTCGGAGAACTGATTGACGCGAACTGATTCATTCAAACAAATCATGAAATCCACTAATTCCCATAATGCGTGCGACTGTTACGTCCAGTGAGGCTGTTACGTCTTGTTATGTCCAAAGAGGCATGTGACTTGGTAACTGGATCGGACAGAGGTGCGTTTACTTTTTACCCTGGTGCGAACCGCACCAGCGTTTGTTTGGAAGCGAACCGAGACTACCTCTCAGGCTGGGTCTCGGACCAGCTGTTTGGTCTGCAACAGAGTTGGTGTTTTGCGGTAAAAGTGGCTTTCCTATCGACTTTGTCCCGCCAGTTTGGCTCGCATGGAAAGGAAATTTGAAGATCGCTGATGTGATTGAATGTGTGAACAAACTAGGGTTTTGTACAGGCTCAAAGCACAGAAATGGTTGGCACAAAAACTAGTTAGTCGGTCAAGGACTAGGCCCATGATAATACTTGTATTCACCATAGTATAAATATCGGTACCCCTATAACATCTTGTTATATCTCCCTATCTATGGTACAATTAATGTACTAACAATAATAATATTACCAAAAATTACAGTATTTGGCACTAGAAGTGGTACTGCCAATACTACCAAGAAGGTTTATACTGCTATTATTGATACTACTACTAATAATAGCACTGTGTTGGAAACAGTGCAAAGCTATAGTCTCCCGGTAGGGAAAACTATGCAAAACTCTATGACCACAGCTCATGCTTCACATGCTGTTCTTCGTGACAGATCATGCCCTGTGTTCAATGCGTTGACCCAAAGCGACTGGCAGCTGTCCACGGTGATAAGTCAGCTGTTCTCTCTTTCTTACCCCCTCTCTCCCTTCCCAGTAGCTTTAAAGTCCCCCCACCCGACCCCCGTTTACGCTGATGCACTCTCTGAGGACAGTGGAAACTCTTAATGAGGAGGAAGATGGTGGCCTGGAAGGGTCAATAGGCCAGACACGACATGACTCACGGCAATGATGGAAGTGGATGAACAAAAAGTACAAGGGAACATCTGCTGAGCCAGCGCGTGAGTTAAATGAGAAGAGACTATGTTGGGGCACAATATTCCTCTCCCAGACACAAACATGCATCTCCCTCGGCAGTCCCAGACGTCATCCTCTGGAGCCTGCACTGCTTCATCTCTGGGAGGACAGCGGTTCAATTTAGTTTGACATGGTGATGAAGCCAGCCTAAATCTTTCCAGTTCAGCTCAGGTTTTGTCTCCAGATATTATATCAGGAACCAGCCTGACGCAGGCAGCTTGAACCCGAACACAGTTCAGTGAGCCAATCAGTGAACCCCAGTATACATACAATAAAATAGGCTGCTTCAGAATTTGTTCGATTTGGACAAATGCTTTTACTTGCATTAAATGAGTGCAGTATTGTAGCAGTATTTTTAGCTTATGGCACTTCTGAAGTACGGCTCAATTAATGATCAGCTCACGTCTTTTCAAAATGCTGCAAATGCGAGGTTGAATGACGACGACCAACGCTGCCCACGGCAGACTCTAAGCAGATAGCGGACATAGTTGTTATTATAGGTCATTCTCTCTACGTATACATTAAAGGTTAAAGGACAGTCACGGTAACGCATGCAACAGCTGGCTACCCAAGGTCACTGTGGAAGACGACTAACATTGACTGTAAAGACATTTTCACATTAACATGAGGTATATCACACACGTGGGCCTCTCAAATGAAACTATTATCTTCCAGGATGAGCCTTTTTGTCTGCAGTATCTATTGTCTTGTCTGGAGCCCAACCGATAGATCGGTTGGCCGATTTCATCGGCCGATATTGACCTATCACAGATATATCTGTATCGGTGTATATGTTTACTGATATGTTCCGATACAGCTTGTATGATGTGTAATGAACAATTGAACTGAAAATATATTTGCCTGCCTATAGTTAACTGACAGTTGTATTGATCACTGAGAGCATTGACTTGGTTCATACCAAGCCAATTGATTGAAGTTGGTTCAATGGGAAAAATAAATGTCTTTGATGTAGTGAACTTGTGGGCGACCGTGGCTCAGGTGGTAGAGCAGGTTGGCCAATGATCGGAGGGTCGGCCGTTCGATCCCCACCCTTGCCACTTGTGTCATGGTCGTTGTGTCATTAGGCAGGACACTTCACCCACTTTGCCTTGGTGTGTCTGCCCCAGGGCAGCTGTGGCTACTATCCTAGTTTACCACCACCGGTATGACGGTATGTGTGTGAATGGTAATCGCCATTGAAAAGCACTATACAATTTATCATTTATACAAGATAAATGATCAATTATTATTAAACTACCGTGGCCATGTTGTAGCCCAGCTTGCTATGTGTCTTCTTCTTCTAGTTTGTTAGGGGCAGGGGTGCATCCATGTGGTGGAGCTTAATTTAATGCAGTGTAACTTGCCTGTAGCTTACCTCACTACACTTTCTAAGTAGCTTGCCCAACACTGCCCTTAACGTTATGCATTAACAGCAAAATGATAAGTAAGAGGACTTTCTCCATGACTGCTGCTCCATCCCAAGGATACCACAATATAAATATATATTCAATAACGGCTGATAACCCTGTTTTTTGGATATTGCCGATATATATCGATGTATGTAATTTTTTACCCCTCAAATTTGCAATGATTCATTTGGTTAACAGCCATACACGTCACACACAGACCATGTGAACCTTCTGATTCAAGATTCTTTTGCAATGTTATTATTGCTGATTTTTATTTAGTTCCTAATACATGAATGCTGATTCTTCTTCAATTCTGATGCAAGAATCTCAGGGAAAGTGCATTTTTACTAAACGATTTCTGTAGACTGTCTACTATTCTATAGAAAGCATTGCTTTTACTTCTCCTCTGTTCCATCAGATGTACCACATTATTATTATTCATTAATTTTATTTAGTTTTTTTAAATATCCAACCTTTTCACAAAGCCTTCTGCAAGCTCTGGTCACATTTGATTTCCCTGATCCTGTTTGTGTAGTGCATTCACAAACGTTAAACCCGAGTTTGTCCACACACTACATAAACTGGAGCATTAACCAAATCGGTAC
This sequence comes from Trisopterus minutus, assembly GCA_027122715.1. Lineage (NCBI taxonomy): Eukaryota > Metazoa > Chordata > Actinopteri > Gadiformes > Gadidae > Trisopterus > Trisopterus minutus. Next base: position 1,349,148 of record JAOPUD010000125.1, read on the forward strand.
ATCGAATCGTCCAGTGTTTAGTCCAAGCTTCACAAGGAGGAATAAACAGTATATACACGTATTGTCAAGTGATTCAACAAGAGTCTCAGTGAACCCCTGAAAGTGCAAATAGAAAATCATGTCCGCTTTAACCAGCGTTCGGTCTGGCATGGTCACTCATTCATCACCATTAAAGTGGTTGGCAAAGGGAGTTTGGCTGTGCGCAGTCTCTCTTTCTTTTGGACTTCAGCAGTCATTCTCTGGAACTATGCGGCATTTGAGGATCTTGAGGTAGCTCTGAACCTTGTTGGAGTCTCGGCGTAGACAGAACAGGAGGTCGTAGTCGTTCATTAGGCTCCACTGGGGTCTGACGGGCGAGGGCAGAAGCAGCTCAGGGGAGCTCAGACCGTTGACCAAGTTGCTGATAATGCCCAGGTTCTGCATCTGGAGCAACAGAGGAGAGCGTCTTTGGGGGGTCGTCTTTTCATAGTCTGGCAGACGGGTTTTGATGATGGATGGAAATGGAGCAACACAGTTGGAACACAGATGAGGGATTCACATGCAAGCATCCTATTTTTCTTAAAATACATACGTAGAAATGGAGAATGACGCTGTCTATTTGCGTCCTTATTTTGTCATCCTCACAAAGATTGACTTGGGATGAGTCACTGACATACCCTCTGGGCGGGGGGGCGGGGGGCAATTTTTCAAACCCATTACAGTTGTTGTTTGGACAATTTAATCCAGAAGTCTAAAGCAGCAAACAAACCAGAGGGAGTATGCTATTTTTGTAAGAGGGTCAGAGCGTACCTTCTCGGCTACTTTCTCCACGCCGGTGCGTAGCTCGTGGACCAGATCGCTCATCACCAGGGCCTTGTTGGAGCTGAAGCTGTTGAAGTCGTCGTGGTGGGCCATGCTCTGGTGGAATTGCCACAGGGGGGCCCTCCACGCCCACAGCAGCTTCAGGATCACCTCCGTCAGCTCCTCTCCCTGCAGGCACCGGGGGGGGGGCAGGAGGTGGAGGACGGGAGGAGAGGGTAGTTTAGCAATGGAGTGTGGGAGTCTTATGGGATGAGCGGTGTCCGGACGCAAACACATTGGGTATGGTTGGCTATCAGCCATGCCCATGTGCTTTAGGATTAACATTTATCATTGATATCTAGCAACTGGATTTTGTTCAATCTAGTATATTGTTCCAATGGCGATGTAGACTTGAGTTCATTATACTTTATTTATAGATATGATGACCAACTAGGTAGAGACACTAGTACAAACCCATGCAAAAAATATAGACCATAATTACATTCGTTATATTCAAACCAGCTCTATCTCAGAATTCTGATCTTGATAATGGCCGGTAACATTCAAAGAAAAGACGAAGAAAAGTACAGATAAACCCTAGTTGTGTCGTGCATAAGAGATGCAGGAGGGCGTACTCACAGCGAGTCTCTGTGCATTCTCCTTGCCGTTGGGCGTCAGGATCGCTGAGGTGTGGCAGTTTCTGTTGACCCTGTTGCTGATGTGATTCCTACTAGGCAGGAAGTACTGCTCCTGGTGGACAGGGGAACAGTCAAAGGTTGAATGCCGGGGTTGGACGGTGGCATGGCTATGAGCTATGTGAAGGTTGAGATGATAACAGAAAAATGAATGGGAAAGAGAATTTATTTGCGTGCTGTTTAAATATCAAAGTTGTTCAATCTGACTAGAAATAATGCAGCACAATCCAATGTGACAGGCTCAAGTCCCAAAGTAAAAATCTATTTTTGAGATTCTGGCTTTCACTGATTAGTATCACCTAGGTAACGACTAACGAGTGAAGTCAGGTGGCTCAGTGCCTCAGGGCAAAGCAGGAGACACAAAAACACAAAGCAAATTTTGACAATTACCTCAACATTCAACTCCACTAACGCTAATTTCTAATTCTGTTAGAATCGCTTCAGTATAAATAACATTATTTGAAAATAATAATAATAATGTATACAACATCAAATAATAATTCAACTAACAAACATGATTAAGGACGACTAACCACACTGTGTATCAAAGCGCTGTTTCAGCAGATCAAGATCAGTCATCGTTCGAAGGGAAGGCTAAAAATAGAAGCTTAAGGTCTGCTGTTCAGTGTCTAGATTATATTCCGGTTCAAAACATGCAACAAAACAAACTCACAAACTGGGAGTGCAGGTCACTGGAGATGCCGTGCATCCTGGACGAGTGCTGGATGACCCGGTCGAAGAGGTCAGCCAGGGAGAGGACCTGGCAGCTGGCCTGCCCGTTGTCACAGATGGGAGCGGCGCTCACCATGTCCACCGGCGAGCGGAGCACCAGACACAGAGCGCCCAGCCACGCAAAGGACCCTAGGATATAGACGGTGGGAGAGAGAGAGAGAGAGTGAGTGAGAGAGGGAGAGGTGGGAGGAGAGAGGATGGAGACAGACCGATAGAAGAGAGAGAGAGAGAGAGAGAGAGAGGGAGTGGTGGGGGAAAGAGGATGGAGACAGGCCGATAGAGAGAGAGAGAGAGAGAGAGATAGAGAGGGAGAGGGAGAAAGGATGGAGACAGGCCGATAGAGAGAGAGAGAGAGATAGAGGGAGAAAGTATGGAGACAGACCGATAGACAGAGAAAGGGAGAGAGAGAGGAGAGACAATGAGGCAAATTTGAATCGAGTTGACATTGAAACGCTAAAATAATTCAGTATTGTTTCCGCAAAGTTTATTCAGGAGACTGTGAAGGGTCTCTGGAGTGCATCCTCCTCCGTCCTCCTCCTTGCCTCGTTGCCGTGGCGTCCATACCTGGTCTGAGTGAGGAAGGCATCTTGAGGCGGGATGCTGGGGTCTATCCTCCTGTCCCGGGAACACTGCAGCAAAAAGTGGCACGGGAAGGCTTCAAAGCCCCGGAGATGATGGAGAGGGAGGTAAGGTTTCACTCTCTGACAATTGCCAGCGACTCCACATCTCTTTAATACCACAGAGAGTGGGGAAGGGGCTATGGGGTGGGTTGGGGGGGCTGGGGTGAGGCGGGGGTGTGGCGGAGGCGGGGGAGGAAGGAGGAGAGGAGGAAGGAGGGAGTACTTGTATGACTTGAATGATGGATTGGAAAGGAATGATGATGGTTGATTTTCTAATTTTTTTAATGCAGCGTGCTTTTATGTAACTCATTCATCTTTTTTTGATGTTTGTGTTTTTGAATGGTCAAAACACCTGACATCCAAGTGTGATGCAATGACAAATTTTTCTACTCTATTACATTTAGAAATAATCAAAAATAATCAGTCCAGTCATTTCTGGGCTGGACTATGGTGTGGAGATGACACCCAAGTCCCTCTGCTCTGAAGTTGGACACCAGCTGACATCTGTGCAGCAAACATATGCCTGTCATTATTAGAATTATCTTAATTAATGAACAACCTTCAAATAGGAATATGCTATTTATGATGTGCACTGATGAGAGTGGAAAACTGCAAAAAAAAAGGGGGTGATTTATTTTTACCATAGTTGATTGATTCAAGTGAACATCAGGGTATAAAAAGCACTGTCTCTCCCCATACCGCCAAGATCCTGACCTTTATTTCTTCTTCTTGGAAAACGGAAATGTCTCGCGGAAAAATACCCTGCGTTGTTAGATTGCTCGTCTCATTGACCAATGACGGGCATCACGTCATGATGTGCGCCACTGATGGGATGACATGATACGTCATCCTCTCAGCCCCTGGGCCCCCCCAGCAAAGACCCTGCTAACACGAACAGTCACTCAGCATACTGAACCCTTGTGTTTGAGTGCACGTCACTGGGTGAGCCAGCTCTGGCGGGTCAGAAGTTGAACCCGTCATGGGTTCAGCTGCCGTGGCCGGTGTAGCTTTTTAACACACTCCCATCATTTGAACAGGCCCCTCAAAACCCTTTTTATTTGTATTTTATGTGTAGGAAATGATATGTTGGCTTCCTTACTTGTTTTGCAAAACCACCTGCCTTCAATTGATTAAATGCTGTACATTGAGTGTCTTATTTTCTTCCATGAGTGTGAAACAATCAAACAAAAAAAGTCTATTCCCACAATCAACCCATGGTGACGCCTTGAAGGTCAAACTCTCTTGTTGTTAAAAAGGTGGGTTTACCGCATTGAATTGAATGCAGCGTTTCTTGTCAAGCTCCAGGGCCACCTCAGTCTCAGAGTGAGTGCTCGCTGTGCACGTCACGGCCCAGCCTCTGCGTGCGATACTGCAGTTCTGCAGTAGAGTGTAGTGACCTATCCAAGCTCACGCTGCGGTGACCATAGATAAATGCACCTGAAGTGTAATGTTGGGACACATGTTCTTGTTTTGAACACACCATTTCTATGGACTGGTGTTGAAAATTAGCACTTGTGCTAAACACACTCAAGCAAAGCATCTTGTCTGTCCACTGGAGCAGTCTTAATGTATTTGTGATGTCCATATCAAATAAATAAATAAATAAATAAATAAATAAAAAACATGTAACGATTAATACTGCATATACAATAGTGTTTTGTCGTCTTGAGGCTCCAGTGTGCTGTCAAGTGGTTTTAATGTGATTGCGTGTAGTTTATTTGATCATAATGTTGATATAAAATGGTACCTCTTCTAGCTAAAGTCAGAATGGTATTTAGTGAGCACAAATAATGTTATATCTAATATTTCCTTTCAAAATAAAGGCGGTAATGGCCTGTAACCCTAACCCTAACCATTAATAATATACTAAATGTGACTCACATGGAATAAAAAAATAAAAGGTTGCACGTGGAAAAAAAAATACACACACGCACACACGCGCAGGCACACGCAGGCACACACATGCACCCAAAAGGTTGTGGCCCGCTGTATGTCTGACGACAGGGTTGTGAGGTTGAGCTCTCTGGCACGCACAGCAGAATGTCTTCCACTTCATTGAGCAAAACTAAAAACACACACACACACTGTGTGTGTGTGTGTGTGTGTGTGTGTGTGTGTGTGTGTGTGTGCGTGCTTAGGAGCACGTCAATTCAATCATTTCTGGAAATAAACCACCAAAACGCAACTTCGCGACGCAAATAAATACTAAACTGTACACAACACATAACCCTGACTAGGCTGGAGGTTTTAAATCTGCACCTAATGTAAAGGTCTAGAGCGCCCTCTACTGACCGCAACCATAATAACCGTCACCCAAACTGCAGAGTAGCTTAGCAGTGGGTGGCGGTATTACCAAATCAATATAAAAATACCTCAACATTTTTATAGGCATTAATTGTAATTTGTTTACCAGACCTTCAGTATCCAGGGGAAGAAAGGGGAGGGCCTACTGCACTGACCGTGTATGATGTCATGGGTCTGGGGGAGGAGCAAGACAACAAAATCATTATTTTCCGTTCTGTCATCAAAGGCCACAAGGTGAGAGAATGATGTCGCGTTCATGTGTCCTGGTAATAACGAGACACCCCGTCACTGATGACGTCCACGCTTATGCGTGTTCCCGACAGCGAACGTTCATGTGCATGCGTTCGGAATCTAAACGTTATCTTAAAGTCTAAAAGTTACCTGATAAAAAACAGTCAGAACTAAACAGAACTTAGTAGGATCCGTTTCAAGTTTGCATGCCTTTATCACTAACTATCCTTTTGCTTTTGTTTATGAGAAGCACATTGTATTGCCACTGTATGGACGGCTGCACTTGCCCTGATCTAGAGCTGGTTTACCAGTAACGTTAAAAACTGAGCAAAGTCGACAACAGACGGCTACAACGTCAATCAATAGTAAAGTATGTGCTGATGATGGTTGATTCTTTTATATTGAGTAAAACTTTCATGTTCTGCCATGTTCATGCGTGTCACTAGTTAACAATACATCACCAACCAAGCAACGTTTATCAAAATCCGGCCCCGTTTGACGAAAAGGAAGTAGAATCATCAGCGTGTCATTGGATGTCGTTCACGAGAACTTTCTGATGTCGCAAAAATGTTTTCCCCATAATTCCATGCGTTCTGAACGCACCTTAAGCCTTGGGTGGGGTTAGGGCCTGTTCAGGACAGCACCAAACCACAGTATAAACCACCAGACCAGTATCAACTTGTATGTGTCACCTTTGACTAAGATAGCCAGAGGTGTGTGGACTCAAGAGACACTCAAAAACAAGGTTTGGAATAACTTAAAGGACCTTTACTCTCTTTTCTCTTGTCAAACGTCAGGCAAACTGGTGGAGTATACTCAGTGGCATACAGAGAAAGATTGAGAACATAAGTACACATTGTGCAGAATGAGAAAGAAAGAAAGATAGAATAAAGCCTAAGAATAACAATAGTGGAGCCCTGCTTGCCGCAGTCACCCAATGAAAGAAAATGCAGTAAGTCAGATGTACAGTAGGTGACACTATAACTCTATTTGTGTTTTATCTCTCAGTCTGTCCCTCTACTTATAAATCAGTGTATAACATTGATCTGTTTGTCTTAATTTTCATGGCATCGATCATATTACAGAATACAGATTAATATGATGTTAAATTAAATACAATAAAATAAGGCTTTATTCGGTTTTTTTTTAAGTATAACC
>JAOPUD010000125.1:1570519-1580542 GCA_027122715.1 Trisopterus minutus
CACACACACACACACACACACACACACACACACACACACACACACACACACACACACACACACACACACACCATGACATCGTGTGACGATGCACAACTGCGGGATGCAGGATACGCATGACCCTGCATGTTTACGTTAGCTGTCGATGGCCTCCTAGTGTAATGCTCGGTGAAGACCAGCCCCACAGCCTACTGCCCCACAGCCTACTGCCCCGCTGCCTACTGCCCCACAGCCTACTGCCCCACAGCCTACTGCCCGGCTGCCTACTGCCCCACAGCCTACTGCCCCGCTGCCTACTGCCCCGCTGCCTACTGCCCCACAGCCTACTGCCCCGGTGCCTGCTGTTATGAGGCCATCTAAACGGTGGCAGTGCAAAAAGAAGAAAAATAATTGGGAATATGTCTCTTACCACCCACGTCTCTGCTGAAATAATCTAGCAACTTCATCTCCGTTCGTCTTTGCAAAGGCATGAACAACAGATTAAATGCCAGTTTAAGGGTATCATTAGAACGCCCTCCCCAAAAAGTCGAATGACAGTATCGACAATGCGTCGTTACTAAAATGCAAAGTGAAACGTGGGGAAACATACACACACACATACATATATATATACACACACATACACACATACACACACACATACATACATACATACATAATTATTTATGCAACGCACTTGTCCAAGTGGTTGTCAAGTCATCACAAGACACTAATGCAACCACTGAGAGGAATGGTTACATCCCACCCATTCGACAGGCCCTCGTCTTACGGGGTACAATTAATAACCTCATTAATAACCTCATTAATAACCTGTATGAATGATGGGAGTAGCTTGTCACGAATTAAAAGGTTTCGAAACAAGTGGAACTTGATAAGAAACCAGAATTGACAACTTCAGGGAAGCGATTGTACTTAATTAAGCTGGGATAAAAAAAAATAAAAGTGTGCTGAACAGCAACTTTTCTTTGCAGATTGCACATTGCAAGACTTGATGCTGCCGAGGAGCCGGCGTCTGACGCCTGAGCTGACGAGGTGGAAGCAGTCAGCAACACCAGCTAACCAGCTAGCCTGCTACAAGCCGCTAAGCTAACTAACTAGCTAGCTAGCTAACTAGCTCCTCTCGCCTATTAGTAGCCAGAGCTACGGCGACTAGCTAGCCCCCTGCAACCTAGAGGGGGGGACGACGACAACTTAGCTAACTAGCTAGCCTCGGCACTACCCCCCTTGCTAACCACAACTAGGTTAACTAGCCAGGGTCTACCGCCTACTACGAGCCACTGGCTAAGCTAACTAGCTGGTGACCACGGACGCTTTGGTAACCCCGCTAGCCTTCGAAGCTAAGTAGCGGGGCTAAGGGCTCGGAGCTCGGAGCTATCGGCTAACGCCGAGCAGCGGGCCGGGGGGATAAAAACACCGACGACGGCGGCGCGGCCCCCGGGTCGCCGGGGCGACGGCACGGCCTCCGCCCGTCAACACGCACACGGTGTTGTTACGGAGCGGCGGGTCCGTGCGGCGGGGCTGACAGCGGGTCCGGTCCCGCCGCGGCCTCCGAGCCCGCCGCTCTCCAGCTCCCCGAGGAGCGCCGCAGACCGGGGGGCAGATTCTGCTTCTCGCCCTTAATGAAGCCGGAGCCCGCGGGGCGGGCGGCCGCTCGGTGGGTTTCGGGTGAATGCACCTTCGGGTCTCGCTTGGCTGTCGCCCCGGAGCCGGATGGTTGGGTGGGTGCTGTGGTTCACTGCGGTGTTGAGTGGATACTCACCCCGTCTTGTCTCTCGCTGGGATTCCTCTCCGGGATGGTCGCACCGAAGGGGCGGGGGGGGGTTGCGTCGCCTCTTCTATGTACAGTCTGATCCCGGCCGGATGCCTCTTGTGATGGGATTTGATTCAATATAATTTGTTTAATGATAACACTTTGCCCATTCTTTTCAAATGATGATGCTAGCTACCTAGTTATAACAGAAACCACCATCTTACATTGGAAGGTGGAGTGGAGGCAACTACCGGAGCCACCGCGTCGGCGCAGCGGCGTCCGCGGCGCTCTGGGTATTGTAGTCCGCACGGCCGGGGCCAAGGACACGGGTTGGTTTAATTGTTCTTTATTTAAATATGCAATGAGAATTAACAGGTTCAGATATCACAAAATGCTGTTTATTTGGACATGCATTTACGTCAATGGATGGTTTTCATTTGTACATCGTCGGAATATATTTTTAATAATATCATGTTGAACCGCGCAATGCAATGGCATGCATTTCTCTATATGGACACGAGGTGGAGACATTTGCTTTAATAACAAACATAGGGAAAGAAAATCTAAATATGTTCAACAGAGATGAAAACAAATGCAGAACTTAGAAACCAAAGACTACGTTTTACCAAACAGAAATATATGTATATCCCTGTATATGTATGCAAAAATAATTACTATAAGTCAAAAAGAAAACCAATATTTGAAAGGAACACACATTTTTCATTTTGGACTGCAGTCATCATTTGACAATAACAAAGGAACCAAATCGTCTGGGACCAGAGAGGCGCTTTGGGCTAACTGTAGGGCCACATCCTTCAGGATCCTGTGATCCGCCACCTGGAGCATAGACCTGAGGTTCACCCAGAACACCTGCTGCTTTCGCTCATCCTTGGGCCACTCCAGGTATGTCTGCTGCATCAGCAAACTCCTCAGTTTCAAGAACTTCTTGGGCAGAGAGTTGGTGGGAATAGGCTCCAACAGGATGAAGACCAGGGAGTCTTGCTGGGCGTCCAGAGCTCTATGCTGGGCAAAGAAGAGTTCGTAGTTACACCATTCACTCTGGACAAAGTGGTTGGAGAGCACAAACAGCGTCTTGTAGCTCGACTCCACACAGTTGATGATATTGTCCACGATCCACTGGCCGGGCACAAAGTCTCGCTCGTGGATGCACAAGGAGAGACCGGCCCCTTCCAGGGACGGCACCAGCTTGCTCTCCACCCAGGCGGAGTCTTGGTGGCTGTAGGAGATGAACGAGTGGTACCGAAACGTTGTGTTGTTGAGCAGGTTGGCCTGCTTCTGGCCTCTCCTCTTCACACGGATCCACACCCACAGCATCTTGGTGTACCACACTCCGTCACAGGCGTAGAACGCAGAGCAAAGGGCCAGCACGATGAGCATGGTCACAGGCACCGCCACGGCAGCCTGAAGCCAGGCCTCACAGGACATCTTGCTGGTTTTGTACTCAGACATCGGCAGGTTGGCCACAGAAGGGGGAGTGCTGCAGGTATAATCCAAGGGCCAGTCGGGCAGCAGGGATTTGTTCAGATTAGTTATGAACCAATAGGAGTCACAGGAGCAAACAAAAGGGTTGTTTCCAGCCTTGAGAGTCCTGAGACTTGGAAGACCCTCCAGAGACTCCTGGGAGATGGATGTAAGGGAATTCTGGTCTATGTACAGACTGACCAAGGTGGGGGATAGATCCGTAGGGATGACCTTGATGCTGTTGAAGCTCAGAAAAAGGTGGGTCAACATGGGAAATTGCAATAGGTCTTCTTGTGTCAGGGCTGTGATGCCTGTCTTTGACAGGTCAATTCGCTGTAAATACTGGGACAGGAAGGAAAATACATTGTTGCCCAGGTTGTTGTTGCTCAGGCTCAGCGATGTGATGTGGATGGGCCAAAAGCACTGCTTCCCCAAAACAATGGAGTTGAAACTCAAGTCAAAAGATTCCAGGTACTTCATCTGGTGGGTCTTTTGAGAGATGAAGGAAAGGTCCACAAAGCGGTTTTTGCTCAAAGACAGGTGCCTTAGTTTGGGGAACACAGAGGTATAGGAGCACGTAGACCACCAGAACCCTGATTCAGACAGTAGGTTGTTTGAGAGGTCCAGTGTTTCCAGGGATGGCAAGGTGGACAGAAGGTTGCAAGGTACAATGTTCATTCCTGTGCCTGAGAACTTTAAATATTTCATCTTGGAATAGATGTCCACACTTATTTCTATAGTGGGGTATCTGTATTGGTAATGTGCTATTCCATCAAATATAACAGAACTTATGACCATTGTGTGATTCAGAGTGGGGAAGTTAAATCCATCAGGTGTATCTTCGTTGTAGGTTATGTTTGCAAATGTAAGCTTTTTAACATTAGAAAGAAGAACATTCTTTAAAAATACCACCATGAAACTGCTGTTAATCCAAGTATTTACAATGGTTACATTTTTTACTAGTGGCATGGTTCTCAGGCCCCTGAAAGGGTCCCCGGTCACATTGCAGAGGTCAGGAAGTACGTTGACCAATTCTAATTCGGCTGTTTGCGTTTTGTTCACATCTTCCAGCAGCTTTTCAAATAAATCAAAGTTCTCACAAAAAGGCACTTTGAGGATTATCTTTTGGAGGGATTTCATCTTTGAGAGAGAACCACGATCGTACCTTTGCCACACAACACCTCCTCCAAGGATGAGAAGTTGCAATGAGCTATTTGAGAGGGAATCAAAATCATTGAAGTCCACTTGTGAAGCATTTTTACTTCCCAAGGAAAGATAAGACAGATGTGCCAACGTCTCAAATGTGGTCGGTAATCGATAGCTGTCATATTGGTTGCCGGCCAAGTCAAGGACCTTCAGCAGTGGCAGTGATAGATCAGGGATATAATCTAACACATTGTCAGATATGTTCAGGAATTTCAGTTTAGGGGTATGAGCGAATAGGCCGGGACATATCTCCCTCAGACCACAGCTGGTAGCCTTCAGGAAGCAGAGTTGTGAGAGTCTTTGGAAGGGGGCTGCCTGCAGTTTACCAAGGGGGTTGTGAGAAAGGTCCAGGTACTGCGTCTCGTTATTTAGATCCAAAGGAACATTGGTTAGATTCTGACCGGAGAGGTTCTTAGATCCTCGTCTTGAAGTGACACACGATGCAGACCCTTGGTCGTCTATCAGCTCAGCCAGGCAGGTCCTCCAAGACACGAGGGTCATCGTCCATAATAGCAGTGCTACTTGCACACTGTAAATATTCAAACACATCAGTAAACTATTAATCATTATTGTATCAGAATACTTAACAAATTAAGTTCGACTCAATAGATATTAATAAGTGCACCTAAAAAGATAGTAGTGGTAACCTGTGTGAATAATTTTATCATAGTGAAAAACAAATATTAAGCCTTTTACCTTTTTCTGGCCATTTGCATAGATCCCAAAGCTACACACAAAACAGCTACAAAGTATTTTGTTGATGCTATGGGAAGGAACTGATTTATATCTCCTGTTTTATAACGTGGTGTGACAGTTTATTGCTATCAGCTTATCAAGCCTAGTATGTTGATTCTGTGTGACCTCTGTACCATAGCAAAGAGAAAGAAAAAAATGTGTTATTTCCATGGAGACAGATCTGGAATACAGGAATTCTGTCTTCTGGGGTAATGGGAGTCTGAAGAGTGGAGGGTTTTAGCTAGTGTTGTTAAATAGTCAGAAAATATAGTGGCTTCATGAGAAATACGCACCTCAGACATATTTTGAAATATCATGACACTTGACTGACGTGAACTGTTTGTTGTTATCCAGATATGTCTTCTCTTTAGTAAGTGATGGTTTTGAGTTTGTGGACCTATGCGTTGCAGTCTATCTAAGTTTTTTTTTAATCTGATATACCTTAATACATCAGCTTGTTTGCTTAAGACGTTTAAATCGTCGATTGTCAGAATAAACTTGTGTTTGTTTTGTAGTTGTGTTCCAGGAGAATCCCAGCACCTGTTCTCCTTCCTTTTGAGCCTTTCGTGGTACCCACGTGATCTGGGTTTCGTAGTACAAACTGTCTGGGCCGAAGACACTGTTTGATTTAATCGTACTTCATTGAAATGCAAAATGAGAATTAACAGCTTCGGATATCACGAAGGCAGTGTCTTTATACACGCATTTATATGGATACACAATTTCATAAATTTCATTAATTTTAAGTAAAAGAAATTAAAAGTAATGCAGTACTCAAACTAAAAAAAAGTAAGTTTTACCAGCAACAGAAAAAAAGACTGACATTTTTCAAATTTGTAGAGTTTAATTTAGGCAATCATAGTTAAAATGAAAAAAATATCAATCTTTGAAAGGAAAACACATTTTTCATTGTGGACTGCAGTCATCATTCTGACAAAGGAACCAAATCGTCTGGGACCAGAGAAGCGCTTTGGGCTAACTGTAGGGCCATATCCTTCAGGATCCTGTGGTCCGCTACCTGGAGCATAGACCTGAGGTTCACCCAGAACACCTGCTGCTTTCGCTCATCCTTGGGCCACTCCAGGTACGTCTGCTGCATCAGCAAACTCCTCAGTTTCAAGAACTTCTTGGGCAGAGAGTTGGTGGGAATAGGCTCCAACAGGATGAAGACCAGGGAGTCTTGCTGGGCGTCCAGAGCTCTATGCTGGGCAAAGAAGAGTTCGTAGTTACACCATTCACTCTGGACAAAGTGGTTGGAGAGCACAAACAGCGTCTTGTAGCTCGACTCCACACAGTTGATGATATTGTCCACGATCCACTGGCCGGGCACAAAGTCTCGCTCGTGGATGCACAAGGAGAGACCGGCCCCTTCCAGGGACGGCACCAGCTTGCTCTCCACCCAGGCGGAGTCTTGGTGGCTGTAGGAGATGAACGAGTGGTACCGAAACGTTGTGTTGTTGAGCAGGTTGGCCTGCTTCTGGCCTCTCCTCTTCACACGGATCCACACCCACAGCATCTTGGTGTACCACACTCCGTCACAGGCGTAGAACGCAGAGCAAAGGGCCAGCACGATGAGCATGGTCACAGGCACCGCCACGGCAGCCTGAAGCCAGGCCTCACAGGACATCTTGCTGGTTTTGTACTCAGACATCGGCAGGTTGGCCACAGAAGGGGGAGTGCTGCAGGTATAATCCAAGGGCCAGTCGGGCAGCAGGGATTTGTTCAGATTAGTTATGAACCAATAGGAGTCACAGGAGCAAACAAAAGGGTTGTTTCCAGCCTTGAGAGTCCTGAGACTTGGAAGACCCTCCAGAGACTCCTGGGAGATGGATGTAAGGGAATTCTGGTCTATGTACAGACTGACCAAGGTGGGGGATAGATCCGTAGGGATGACCTTGATGCTGTTGAAGCTCAGAAAAAGGTGGGTCAACATGGGAAATTGCAATAGGTCTTCTTGTGTCAGGGCTGTGATGCCTGTCTTTGACAGGTCAATTCGCTGTAAATACTGGGACAGGAAGGAAAATACATTGTTGCCCAGGTTGTTGTTGCTCAGGCTCAGCGATGTGATGTGGATGGGCCAAAAGCACTGCTTCCCCAAAACAATGGAGTTGAAACTCAAGTCAAAAGATTCCAGGTACTTCATCTGGTGGGTCTTTTGAGAGATGAAGGAAAGGTCCACAAAGCGGTTTTTGCTCAAAGACAGGTGCCTTAGTTTGGGGAACACAGAGGTATAGGAGCACGTAGACCACCAGAACCCTGATTCAGACAGTAGGTTGTTTGAGAGGTCCAGTGTTTCCAGGGATGGCAAGGTGGACAGAAGGTTGCAAGGTACAATGTTCATTCCTGTGCCTGAGAACTTTAAATATTTCATCTTGGAATAGATGTCCACACTTATTTCTATAGTGGGGTATCTGTATTGGTAATGTGCTATTCCATCAAATATAACAGAACTTATGACCATTGTGTGATTCAGAGTGGGGAAGTTAAATCCATCAGGTGTATCTTCGTTGTAGGTTATGTTTGCAAATGTAAGCTTTTTAACATTAGAAAGAAGAACATTCTTTAAAAATACCACCATGAAACTGCTGTTAATCCAAGTATTTACAATGGTTACATTTTTTACTAGTGGCATGGTTCTCAGGCCCCTGAAAGGGTCCCCGGTCACATTGCAGAGGTCAGGAAGTACGTTGACCAATTCTAATTCGGCTGTTTGCGTTTTGTTCACATCTTCCAGCAGCTTTTCAAATAAATCAAAGTTCTCACAAAAAGGCACTTTGAGGATTATCTTTTGGAGGGATTTCATCTTTGAGAGAGAACCACGATCGTACCTTTGCCACACAACACCTCCTCCAAGGATGAGAAGTTGCAATGAGCTATTTGAGAGGGAATCAAAATCATTGAAGTCCACTTGTGAAGCATTTTTACTTCCCAAGGAAAGATAAGACAGATGTGCCAACGTCTCAAATGTGGTCGGTAATCGATAGCTGTCATATTGGTTGCCGGCCAAGTCAAGGACCTTCAGCAGTGGCAGTGATAGATCAGGGATATAATCTAACACATTGTCAGATATGTTCAGGAATTTCAGTTTAGGGGTATGAGCGAATAGGCCGGGACATATCTCCCTCAGACCACAGCTGGTAGCCTTCAGGAAGCAGAGTTGTGAGAGTCTTTGGAAGGGGGCTGCCTGCAGTTTACCAAGGGGGTTGTGAGAAAGGTCCAGGTACTGCGTCTCGTTATTTAGATCCAAAGGAACATTGGTTAGATTCTGACCGGAGAGGTTCTTAGATCCTCGTCTTGAAGTGACACACGATGCAGACCCTTGGTCGTCTATCAGCTCAGCCAGGCAGGTCCTCCAAGACACGAGGGTCATCGTCCATAATAGCAGTGCTACTTGCACACTGTAAATATTCAAACACATCAGTAAACTGTTAGTCATTATTGCATCAGAATACTAAACAAATTTAGCAGTGGTAATCCGTGTGAATAAGTAAAAAAAATAAATAAGAACTAGTTAAATAGTTTAAAAAGTACTCATTATTTTACCTTTTACTGGCCATATCTCCTAGATCTCATAAGCAAAACGGCTCCAAAATCTGGTAGGTGCTTTGGGAGGCAGTGAATTCATATCTTCCCTTTTTAACAAAGTGGGCCAACAACATACTTTTAGCTCAGTTCCTTTTTCCTTTAACATTGAGCAATTCCACCTATGAGCTCAAAAGAAACTTTCTAGAATTTGACAGATTTTGCAAAAGCTATTGGATAAGGATTATAGTAGGACATGAAAAAATGACAAAAGAAGTCAAAGGAAATAATGTATGAACAGTGATTCAACAATATTATACAAAATAAAGCAATATCAATGTACATTATATTGATTGTAATATGTTGGATATTATTATATATTCCTAATTTGAACTTCATGTATTTACATCATGAATACAACCTAATCGATTCCTGTCAAATGTTAACAGACCTCCTTTAGACATTAGACATTTTGACAGTCTGCAAGAATTCAAACTTTTGTTAGACTTCACTAGAATTTGGAATAGATTACATTAAATTGGATTCGATAGAATACAATCAAATGCTTTTTGATTTGATTAATCAGATACAAAGGTTAAAATAAGACAATAAATAAACAAATAAGACGCATCAATAAAATATTTAATAATAACGCTTTTAAGCGCTGCATTCTGCCACATCTTGAGATTGATCTCAGGATCCAAATCCCTAAACAATATGGGCAAAGCAGAACGATAATATAGGCCTACATATGTGCTTATTATTTAAGGTGGAACCACTGTTACAGCCCGCTTCATTCCGGGCAGACTCTTCCAGTTCCTCTTATTGTCCAGCTTCAAGGACCAATCAGGTGACACTCCATCACCTAGCAACCTTTCAGTTCTCTCTTTGACGGGTAGCCGTAAACACGCATCAGGATTACACCATTGTTGTGACATGGAATCACGGGACTCTGTGATAAATCAGCCACTAACTTATTAACGGCGTTCCAATGGCAACTGAAACAATTGAAACCATTTGTTGGTACACGTGGTTATGGTTACTCCCAATCTACAACTGTTCCGCAATGAAATGGGGGGAAGTGTACTGTAGTGTTTGTCTGAAAATGCTGAAGTTGGAATTCAGACGCACACACACACAGACACAAAAACCCCACAAAAAACCCCACAAAGAGATTTATAAACAAGCTCACACACCACACGCAGCAATATCTCTCTTTCTCTTTCTCTTTGTCTCTCTCTCTCCCTCTCTCTCTCTCTCTCTTTCTCACACACACACACACACACACACACACACACACACACACACACACACACACACACACACAC
>JAOPUD010000125.1:2327533-2338849 GCA_027122715.1 Trisopterus minutus
GGGTAGACCTGAGGCCGGTCGAAGACCACAAAGATGGAGGGCGTCTGGATGTTGTCGACGCAGCTGTCGTAGAACAGGGTGTACCCGCCGTCCTTGGAGGGCGGGCGCACGTAGCTGGACGAGCCCAGGGTGTAGTCGCCCACCAGCACCCGGGACATGAACATGGAGCGGACCGGTGTGTTCCCGGTGTATATGTCGGAGAAGCTGGCGTCCCGGGCGAAGTAACTGCCTGAGGACGGGGAGGAGGGGAAGGGAAGGGAGGAGAGCAACGGAGGGGAGGAGAGAGGAGGGGAGGGGAGGAGAGGAGAGAAGAGACAAGACGCGGAAAGGAGGGGAGGAACCAGAGAAGAGGAGTGGGGGAGGAGAGGAGAGGGGGAGACAGAGGAGAGAAGGGGAGAGGACGGAGGAGCAGAGAGGAGGAGAGAAGAGAAAAGAGGAGAGGAGGAGACAGGAGAGGAGAGAAGAGGAGAGGGAAGTGTGTGAATAAGAATATAGTCAGAAAACACGCCTAGAAAATCCATTTTATCCAAAAATTCAGATTCAACCCATTTCCGATACGAGTATATTGGTATGTCCCGCAGCGGTCAGCTCACCCTTGCCCAAGACGGTCCCGTGGGTGCCGCAGATCCTACAGTCAAAGTTGGAGCAGCAGATGGCGTCGATGTACTTTGAGTCGGTGCCGTGGAACAGCTTCCTCTCAGCCACATGATACCCGCCGTTCCTCATCTTCATTTGCTTCCTTTGCCTTTAAAAAAATAATAATAATTTCAAATGGTTAAAATGACTGATGGTTGATCGTGATAAGCGTTATCATCGGCCATTTCGCGGCTTCTCGGACCGAGCGACGTACAACTGAAAGTGTTCCCAGAGACTCTTGTTCTGGATCCTCTCGATCTTCACGATGTCAAAGTCGGTCATCGTCTGACGGAACAGCGCCTCCACCTCCTTGTATTCTTCGGATGAATCTTGCAGCAGAACTTTCTACCAGAGTCGGAAGACAAAGGTCTTAATTTACCTTTGGGAACAGTCACAACCACCAGGGGTGTATGACATGAGACTCATGATATACTGTACATACATACATACATGATATTTAGCTACTTTTTAAATGCATCCTTACTTTATTTATCATCAGGACGACATCGCCGTCAATACTGGATAACACTCAGAAATGATGTTAACATTATCTTTCTAATAATGAATATGATATTTCTAATAACCCATGAAAAGTATGATCTCAAACTTCTAATAAATGCTCAGGGTGTCAGGTGAGGCGGCATCTGCTCAGGGACACCTCGAGACTCTAGCAAGGAGGAGGAGCCGGGGATCGATCCAGCAACCTTGTGGCTACCAGCAAACCCGCTCTACCTCCTGAGCTAATGCCGCCCACCATCCAGTTATAAATATCATTACCTTGTGTCCAGTCTCGGGTACCTGGGTCTTGTCCCAGTGTCTGGGCAAACCTTGGGCATTTGGTGGACCATTCGAAGGCCTTTTACTGAAATAGAAAAACAATAATAATAACTTCACTTGAAGCGTAATAGAAAGCACCCGTTCTGTGTGTGGTTTATTAGGCAGCTGTCCAAAGTGCCTGCTGTGTCTCACTGAAATATCAGGGTCAATATTAGCACAGAGGTGTGACGGTAAATATGGCGATACAACGTCGCCAGTCAGTGCAATTTCTTAGGGCGTACAATTGTCTGTACGTGGGACATTTTCATACACAAAGAATGGAACATTTCCCAAAGCTTCCTGGTCATAAAGCAGGAAAAGCGCTAGTGATAGGATTCATCAGGGTTGGGACTGGGTTTGGGTGTGCGTGAAGGGGGCTGGTTCATGCTATTTTTATATTGTCTAGTCCAGTGGTTCTCAAATGGGGGTACACATACCCACTGCGATACCTCAAAGTACCCCTAGGGGTTCGTGTACCCCTAGGGGTACTTTGAGGTATCGCAGTGGGTACTCAGCGAATTGAAATGTAAACTCTTTTTTTTCAAACCTGATCAACTTTAAATTCTGAAAGCTAGACAACAAAAGATCGAGAAAATTAACAAGTGGTTGAAATGAAAACCTTTTAAAGTTCATGTTCACAATGCCATATCGAATGCACAAACATTATATATATATTTATGTGTGTTTTGTGCCGATGAAGGGAGTACTCAGTTTAAAAAATATATCTTAGAGTTGGGTACTAGTAGAAAAAGTTTGCGAGCCTCTGATGTAGTGGGACCCAGACCTTTGACTTCTCTAAAAGCTAATACTGAGACAGTCCGTCCTCCGGGTGGAACTCACCTCGTCCTGATGACCTGCACGTCGGCGGAGGACAGGAACCGGGGCCGCCGCCTCACCACCCTCTTGGTGCCGTATCTCTTATTGGTCTGGATCATGTCTGGAAGATGCAAAGGAGTACACGCGTTATGATGCAGCGTCCATCAGACGCTGTCTGGAGCGACTCAGAGAGAGTTCACATGACAGAGCATTAAAAAAGGGTTGACTTGTTACTGGAAGGTTGCTGGTTCGATCCCTGGCTCCTCTGGAGTGTCAAGGTGTCCATGAGCAAGACACCTCACCCTAACCTCTCCTGACCAGTGTGTGTGGTTGTATGTCGCTTTGGATGAAAGCATCTGCTTAATACCCTAAATGTTAATGTAATGAGCTTGGGGTTTGAACCAGCAACCTTTTCTGCCCAGGGGTTGAAATTCCCTAGCCACGTCGTCACCATCCCTCCCCCGTCGTATGAGACTACCAGCTCATGGGGGTGTACAAAAATGGGGTAGAACCGGCCTCACCCTGGAGGCTGAGCGTGTAGGACTGGGACCCCACGGTGAACTCCACCACCTCCTGGGGGTTGTTCTGGAACTTCTGCTCCAGCTCTGTGCTGCTGTTGGTCTGGTCATACACACACAGGTTAAGTAATGCTGTCGTAAGTATTTCTGTTTCTTTGCCTGTTCAAGTCAGTTTTTTGAATAAAATATTTAAGCACAATTGATGGCATATTTTTACTCTCCCACCAATTATTTACCCTGCCCCAGCAGGTACTCTAAACTTTACGTTTACTAACCACAAACTCACTATCGTCTGGTTTATGCGTTTGCGGATGTGAGCCGATACAGGCTGGCATCGCTCTGCGATGGTGCTGAACTCACCGGTGAATTGTACTGATTCCAGTTCCCATACTCGTCCTCCCAGTACCAGAGCCACTCAGTGGTGAGCTGGAAGGTGGGCTGGAGGACCGAGGAGGCGGAGGAGAGACGCCTGGCCTTCTGGAGTCCACGGGTCATGGTGTCAAAGCACACCCCCTCTACATCCACCGTGCTGCAGGAAACATCACACACCGATGACCCTCAGTACGAGGGTTTAGAGATCAGCAGATCAGTTTAAAGTGCAGCATAAAACAAAACACCAAATCTGTTGATTAATTCAGTTGATGAATTTCAAAAAATAGGACAGACTTTAGGAACAGGCGCAAACTGAGGTTTCAAACTGTGGTGAAACGGAGCAGACTCGTTTAAACAAAAAGGGTTTCAAACTAGGATCAAACCAAGTAGGCTACATTAAACAAAAAGGGTTTCAAACTTAACCGGGTAGTCTAATGTTAAGGGGACATACACCATCCGGAGTATGTGTGATTAGCCGTTACAAGCCATTTAGAAAATGTGCCGCTTCTGACATCACAGGTGGGCGTGTCCGTCTCTTCTTTCATTCCTCTCTAAAACACTATCTCTGACCAACTGTCCTATCTCTCACATGCTGGACCCTCACCTCACGTCAGGCTTCAAGAAGGCACACTCCACTGAGACGGCTATCGCTGTGACCCGCTGTGAGACCCGCTGTGAGTCCCTCCGTGCTGCCAGAGCCTCGTCCCTCTCATCGGTTCTCATTCTCCTCGACCTGTCTGCAGCATTCGACACGGTTAACCACCAGATCCTCCTTGCTACTCTCGCCGAACTTGGCATTGCTGAATCGGCCCTATCCTGGTTCACATCTTAGCTGTCAAATCGCACCTCTCACATAACATGGAATGGCTCCTTGTCCAAACCTTGCACACTTGAGACTGGTGTCCCTCCAGGCTCTGTACTGGGGCCACTTCTGTTCTCCCTCTATACCAGATCTCTAGGCTCTGTAATTACATCACACAGTTTTTCATATCACTGCTTTGCCAATGACACCCAGCTATTCCTCTCTTTTCCCTCCTCTGACAAAGCCCTGATTGCAACGCCCATCGTCTGGCAGACGTCAGCACTAGGACGTCTGACCATCACCTGAGGCTTAACCTCAACAAGCTCCTCCTAATACCGGGGAAAGATTGCCCACACTTGGACTTACTGGTCACTGTCGAGAACATCACTGTATCTCCATCTTCAACTGCC
This sequence comes from Trisopterus minutus, assembly GCA_027122715.1. Lineage (NCBI taxonomy): Eukaryota > Metazoa > Chordata > Actinopteri > Gadiformes > Gadidae > Trisopterus > Trisopterus minutus. The sequence goes on from JAOPUD010000125.1 coordinate 2,331,904, forward strand.
AGAAACCTTGGTGTGGTACTAGACAACTAGTTATGTTGCACCACCAACATCCCCGCAGTGGCCCGATCCTACAGATTTGCACTCTACAACATCCGCAGGATACGGCCCTTCCTCACAAGGGAAGCAGCTCAGCTTCTAGTCCAAGCGCTGGTCATCTCCCGCCTGGACTACTGCAACTCGCTCCTAGCTGGACTCCCTGTCTCTGCGATTAAACCTTTGCAGCGTATCCAGAATGCTGCAGCGCACATCGTGTTCAACCTACCCAAATTCTCCCATGTGACTCCCCTCTTCCGCCACCTCCACTGGCTCTGTGTAGTAGCCCGCAACAGATTCAAGACGATGGTACTGGACTGGTACTTGGTCAAACCGATGCTGATGATGTCCAACTCTACATCTCAACCAAATCCATCAGCTCCGCCACCCACTCCAATCTCTCCAACTGCCTCACTGACAATAAATCCTGGATGCATACCAATTTCCTTAAACTTAACTATGACAAAACACACATGATCATCATCGGTCCCAAATCCATCACTAAAACCATTCACAGTTTCTCCCTCACTGTCGACACCTCCACCCTGTCTCCATCCCTTCACAGTCGCAACCTCTGAGTCATCTTTGACAATAAACACTCCTTTGAACACCACATAAAACGAATCACCAGAACTTTTCACCTCAAAAACATCGCCCGACTCCTTTATCACCTCCAGAATTGATTACTGCAACAGCATCCTGTACGGCTCACCATCCAAAACCTTAAATAAACTCCAGTACATCCAGAACTCTGCTGCTCGTCTGCTCACCCACACCCGCACCCGTGACCACATTACCCCTGTCCTCCAGAACCTCCACTGGTTCCCCGTCCCACAACAAATTAAATTCAAAATCCTCCTCACACACAAAGCCCTCCATAACCAGGCCCTTCCTACCTCACTGACCTGCTCCACCGCCACAACCCATCCCGTAGCCTCCGCTCATCTGACGCTAATCTCCTGACTCCACCACCCAGGACCAAGCACCGAACCTGGGGTCACAGAGCCTTCTCTGTAGCTGCCCCCTCCCTCTGGAACTCTCTCTCCAAACAAATCCGTGACTGCACTGACCTTCCAGCGTTCAAATCATTGACAAAAACTCACCTTTTTAGAATTGCTTTTAATGTTTAGCTTAGTTCGATGTGTTTTTAGTGTTTTTACTATTTAATGTTATTTTTGCTTTTATGATTTTATGTAAAGTGGCTTTGAGTGTTCAGAAAAGCGCTTGCAAATGAAATGTATTATTATTAAGAATAATACTCTTAATAATTAAACCACACACACCAGCTCGATCTCTCTGCTCAACTACCTCCGCTGGACGTCTGGTACCGCCATCACTAAGAGCAACCAAAGGTCGATCAGCTAAATCACAACTATTCTGTTTTGGGACCAAAGTGGTGGAATGAGCTCCCTGCCGTTGTCAGGAGTGCAGAGTCGCTCACCAGCTTCCGCAAACGACTCAAAACTCAACTGTTCAGAGTTCACCTTGACTCTCTGTGTATTTGTCTGTTGCACTATTGTTTGTTGTATGTCCTGGCACTTAATGAACGCACTTAATGCACGTTGTATTCATTCATTGTACTTAATTGAGTAGCATGTACTTAATTGTGCTGTGCATGCCCGCTGTGTAGCATGTACTCAATTGTGTAGCAGCTGCAGTAGCTAGCTATCACTGCTGTATACGGGGAATGGGGTTAGCCTGGCGATTCTATAAACATCTTTACTGTACCGACGGCGATACATTGTTTCACTTCTTATGACAAATGTACTCATTGTAAGTTGCTTTGGATAAAAGCGTCTGCTAAATGCCCTAAATGTAAATGTAGAAGCACACGCCTGTGCTATTTGTGGCTATAACAAGATGCATAACGCCTGAGTCCGGGAGCTCGGCCGGTGCGCGATGACCGGGACACAGCGACCGCGGGAAACCCACAAGGAGGCCAGTGGTTCTCCTTCTCCCTCTCTCTTGTACTCCTTCGCTCTGTCTCTCTCTCGTTCTCCCTTGCTCTGTGTCAGTTTCTGTAAGTTGAATTGGTATTATTACTGTGACGGACAGTGCTGTTAGCCAATCAGAGGCGAGTCATTCGCATCTCATGAATAAGAGCCAAAATCAGGTCGTTCTTCCCCGCCCACCTCCACTACCACACTACACACAGAACAGTGTGAAACAGGAGCAGTGTGAGGTCAGTTACTTCCATGATTTTCACATTTCTAAATTAGTGACTGAAATGTAATTAAACTAGGCCTACTCCCATTTATACGGGCATGTTTATGGAAAATAAGTACATGCCCCGCCACTCGTAACACTTATAAAACACATTTGTCAATTGATTGAACGGTTAAATCATGATCATAACCAAAATTTGGAAAAAATTTAATAAATTAGATAAATAGTTCGTATATAATTCATGTACTGTTCTGAACCTCAAATTCTGAAAGCAGGACTTTGGAGAAGTGATATAGACTACTTTTTGGTGGAACACATTTGAACTAAATATTTATGACCTCCCAATGTTGACCTTAAGTTGGCGCCACTGGTTACTACTAAGGTTATTGTTATATTGACCAGGCTATGGCATTAGGTATTTTATTTTTACTTTTCATTAACTTATTTAGTCCAGACAGAGTGAATTTCACAGTCAATTGCTACTGTTCTCCCCACTTGATCACTTTCCTCTCCCACTGTGAATGACGATACCTCTAATAGTCGCAGCAAAAAGCCTCCTCAACTTAAAAAGCTTCCTCCAACGGATGCCAACCTGATGCTGCACATACTGTGTGCTCATCTTCAGGTCATAGTGGGAAGGCAGGTCAAGGAGAGCCTCCTGCAGAGGCCAGAGATATAACTCAATTTGGGTAGGAGGTTGCTAATGGAGGGGCACATGCCAGCTCTTGCCATCCATGGTGTGGCTTGAGTAAATTAGCTTGATGTCCCCAGATGTAGCTGCAGCAAATGAAACTGCAGCTACCATGCTGCAAGTATCAGTTGCACTGACTACTGCAAGTGTGAAGGGGGTGTGGTCCGCTGCTGCAAATCATTCACAATACATACGAAACACCAAGAAGATGATGAGGAAATAAATTATGAAGTTGGTGAAAGCTATTGAGTGGGATTTTGTGGTTGTTAAAGATGTGTGCGCATGCATACGGTTATTTTACAATGTGTGTGTGTGCAGTATAGTTATTTAGCATGCTGTATATAAATTAGTTATTGTATATAGTTCTTGTGGGTTTGTGTGTGTGTGCATGCTGTATGTAGTTATTTAGCATGCTGTATATAAATTACTTATTGTATATAGTTCTTGTGGGTTTGTGTGTGCATGCTGTATGTAGTTATTTAGCATGCTGTATATAGTTATTGTATATAGTTCATGTGGGTTTGTGTGTGTGTGTGTATGCTGTATGTAGTTATTTTGCACAGGGCACTTAATTCCTTACTCAGTCCATGTTTACAGCTCCAGAAAAGCCTAAAAAAAAGCAAATCATGGCAGGCTGCCTGCCTGCATACACCTATGCTTGATTAAAGAGCCTGTTGGGCTTTTCACTGCAACACCTGCCTTATAGTCTAACCACTTCAATAAAATCAATCCTTTTCTTCATATGGGCACAATGAAGGCCGGAATGGTCAACACTGCCTCCTGACCAGGCTCCTTAAAGGTTTTCACCAACTCAGACCCCCAAGTATACATGCTTACCCTTGGAAAAATTTAGAGCCTGGCTTTATCACACAATCTGATTTAGTGTGTATGCAAATGAGTGCATATTTAAAGAGATATGGCCTCATTTGCATATTTAAACATAAGAATACAAAAACATTCAATACATTTTTTTCTCATCTTAACATAAGTAATCCACTGAGAAAGTTTCATGGTGATATCTATTATTAAAAAATGTTACCATATTCACCTGTAGTGTCTCGCTTTAATTGGTTTATAATGCTAATTGTGCAAATTGCCCAAAGTACAACTTTCAGCAACCCAGTTTAATTCCATCCACTAGACCTATAGATTACATTTCTGCAATAAAACTTTAGGATACTCCAACATTTCTGGGTTCAAGAAATTACGACTAGACTGTTGCAGTAGCTCCTGCAGTTCGTTTTATTTTTACTTTTTGGACTATTATTTAAACTTTAAATTGTTCATTCATCAGTTGATGATGAATGAACAAATCATTAGTGTTGTTAGTCTTAGTTTTTTAGCTTAGATTGCGTTACTCATCTTTGTTCGTCGACCGCACAATGATCGCCTACACAAATAGGCCACAAGTACCGGGCCTGTGGAGCCCCACCCGTGGGCATACCTGCATACCTACGGGGACACCGGAGGGGAACAAGAGCTGGACGTAGACAAGCACAAGAGATTTGCCTTGCATCTATCATGATGGGGAACGTGAGGGTTTGTTGGCCAACAAAACGGACAAACTAACAGCATTGCCTGTACCGGGAATGCAGTTTATTCTGCTTCATGGAAACATGGCTACATGGGAATATACCGGACTGTGCTATCGAGTTAGCTGGCTTCACACATTTCCACAGCTCAGTCGCGGCTCGCGTTTCCACCACCGCCAGTACCCTTATGGTAGGGCGGGGTTTAAGTCAGACGGCAATAGCCACGGCAGCTAAGTATGCATTGTGTCCTAATAGCAGCCTGACACAGTGTAGCCTGCTAATAAATCCAAGGAAAAAGAAGAAAGTGCACAATGAACAAAGAGCAACAATGTAAGACGTACAAGAAGGACGGCAAACTTTTGCATGACATTTTCTTCAATAAACTAAGCCGTCTAGAAATACCTTGCGAGTACTGTGTTTGTTTGTTATCCCCCTGTCATACGGAAGGGACGATTCTGTCGACCAATCAACAGATGGCTTGTCGCTCAAACTTGCCAAACTTACCCTTTCAGGCCTCTCAGTAGCTCAACATAGTTAGTACTGTGAGATGAGTATGGCTCAATACGGCTCAGTCTGGGTCACACCCACTTTCGGCGGTGGAAACGCGACCCGTGCCGCACCTTTGCAGACAGACTTTACGTCCCAGCTCTCTCAATGACTACAGGCCAGTGGTGCTGATCTAACACATTATGAAGGACTTTGAGAGACTGGCACTGCAGCTCCTTAGGCCCCAGATGTGCGACTCCATGGACCCACCGCAGTTTGGGTACCAAGCTCAACTTGGCATGGACAACGCCATCATCTACCTTACTCACACCTGGAAAGGCGGGGGAACACAGAGACATGTTCTTTGACTTCTCCAGTGCGTTCAACACTATCCAGCCTATCCTGCTTGTGAAGAGGCTCTCAGCAATGCGACATGGTGGTCTGGATTGGAGACTACCTCTCCAGCAGGCCACAGTACGTGCGGCTGCAGAGTGGTCAGATGTGGTGATGTGCAACACCGGCGGACCCCAAGGAACAGTACTTTCACCTTTCCTCTTCACCATCTACACCTCAAACTTCACCTTCAACTCTGGAACGTGCCACCTTCAGAAGTTCTCAGATGACGCCTCCATCGTGGGCTGCATCAGTGAGGATCGAGGATGAGTACAGACGTGTAGTGGAGGGCTTCGTCAGATGGCCCGAGGAGAACCACCTCCAGCTCAACATCGGCAAGAACAAGGAGCTGGTAGTGGACTTCCGATGGAGCAGGAAGCCCCCAACCCCCATTTCCATCCAGGGGGTTGAAAAAGAGATTGGCGACGCGTACAAGTTCCTTGGAGTACGCATAAACAATAAGCTGGACTCAGTGGCAGACTTTTTCTCAGGATTCTGAGAATTCTGGTCAGAACTCAATTTTCTTCTTATGTGTGGCCCTAATCCTCTTCCATATAAACAGACAAAACAGAGGTCCTCTATAGGAAGAGTCAGAGCAGACTCCTCTTCCTCAGGAGGCTCAGGTCCTTTGAAGTGTGTGGCAAGCTGTCAGTGGATCTTTCTGTGGTGGCCAGCACACTGTTCATTGCTGGGGAGTGCTGGGGAGAAGGCATCATGGCTGGGGAGTCCAACAGACTCAACAAGCTGGTGAGAAGGCTAGCTCTGTTGTGGGACTTGAACAGGACAGTCAAGTGCTCCTTTGTGCCGGCAGCCATTAGGCTGTACAACAGCGTGTGATGTATGTCTATGCATATGCATGTGTTTTTTGTATTTGTATATACAGTATATATTGTGGCAACCCCAATCCGACAGAGGAGGTCGAGCCCCGCCAGCGCTGGGGACAGCGCCCTCTCCGGGGACACCTAATACGTGGAAGGTACGTGCCGCTCGGCGCGGCGACGCGGGGACGCGCACCGAGCGCACCCGGGCAATCACCGACATGGGGAACACCCGGGCAAGGGAGACGGCGGAGGACTCTTAAGAGCCGAACGCGCACCAGTCAGGGGAACGCGGGTGAGTTGGAAAGACGCGATAGGAGAGAATTATCCGAACATAAGTTAAACGCTATCTCACCTCTCCCCAGGACTAAGCAGCCGAGAACGGCGGGGAACGGGACGACGACGCCGCAGCTGGACCAGTCCCAGAGCGGTTTCCTTTTTTCCCGAACCTGGAAGAACCTGAGTTAACCTTTTTTTTTTGTTACCGTTTTTGCACGTGTGGAAACGAAATAAAAACCGTTGACCCACGATCCCGCTCTACTGTTTGCTGCGTCTCCTTCGGGAAATCCCGGCCACCGCTGATCGGGGTTGCCACAACACACACACATACACACACACACACACACACACACACACTCTATCACTATCTATGTCTAGATCTACACACTATCACTATCTATGTCTAGATCCACACACTCTATCACACAGGTAATATATTTAACATGGAATGATAAGAAAAGCAAACAGCAAAACAACAGTACCATGGCCAGATCCACTTGTTATAAAGAAGGAGGATCCAGAGGACTGAGGTCTCCCCAGCCCTAGAG